>LKNJ01000018.1:0-57567 GCA_002120245.1 Maccullochella peelii
CCTCTACTACACTCTACAACAGTTCCACACATTACATTATTAGTATTTACATTTCATTTCAAGCTTAATAATTAGATAAAATAGAATATTATTCACAATGTCATACACTGGCAAATTTAAGATCAAACATTGCCACTGATTTGATTGTTCTGTCAGTGTTTAGGATGCAGTGACACCTTTATCAAACATCACTAATGTTCATGTTTGAGGAGTCAAAATAGACTGCCAGGTATTGTGATGTAAGTGAAGAAGGGTCAGTTTCCTCTGTGTTTCTGCTCTGTTGCAGATAGGATCTGGTGCCTTCCAACCCTTGTTTCTTACTGCTCTGTGGTGATCTCCATGTAAGCCCTACTGCCTCATGTAATGGTGGTGTTGCTGGAATAGGAGGTGGAGCCTCCTGCAGTGGTTTAATATCTCCAATGTCATGCCTCCTGTAGCGGGGAATACCATACAACAAATCTGCAGCTCTTCTCTCATTTACTGAAGTAGAGGAAAGGTGTATTTGTGTTAGTGGCTGTTTGGCAAGGGGCTTGATGTCCTCCTCAGACCTGGTGTCACCTTGTGAACCATAGTCATCAAATAGAGAAGATGCACCCTTATCTACATTTTCATCTTCTGTGTCCCACTTTTGTCTCTCTGATGACATGACTTTTAGGGCACTGAGGCCTTTCCTTTCCATCCTGTCCTCAGATACAGCCCTCAAAATCTCATTTGTGATGCTGGGTGAGTTGTCAAACTTGTCAAGAGCTCTGCTGGATGCAAGAGAAACACTACTGGCACTAACAGATGAGTATTGCATTAGTGTCACATCGGCTTTCCCCCTGTCTTGTTTTATCTTACAACTTTTACCACTGGAGGAGTTGAAGGAGTCCGGTGGGGGAAGTTCTGGCTCTGCAGGTGGAGCCTGCTGTGGAGACGATAAGCCTACATCGAGATGACTCCTTGGACTAGAGATAGAAAGGTCAGTTAACTGACGACCAACACCAGTCCACCTTATCTCAGGTGGCAGGTCCACATCTGTGCTGCATCTGGACTGCTTGATCCTTTTCTTTACTACATCAAAGCTCATACTGGGAACTCTCCTTGGGGCAAGAGATGCATTTTTGTCTCCCACACTAGGGGATGGACCTTCTTGTGCAACAGTTACCGTGTCAGCCCCAGTATGTCTTTGGTTTGTATGGTGTATAGTTTGGCCACTGGGGGAGAAAGAATTACTTGGTGGTGGTAAAGTTTTCATAATTAAACGCTTATAAGTGATTAGAGAGTCATTATCTGTCATTCCTGACATATTGGTCACCTCATTTTCGCTCTCGTTGCAGGAAGATGGGGAATTACTTGGCTCTGGTAATGGTGCCTTGACATTCAGACACCTCTTAACTTGTGGCACACCAAGACTCAGGTCACGAACACTGTGGTCTATCGTCTCATTTTCACTGTTGCTGCTGGAGGATGCTTCCCTTTGTAATGGTGCTCTGATATCCAAAGCCCTCTTGATATGGGGGATATTGGTGAGACTCATATGAGGCCGCATTGAGTCAGACTCCTCTCCCACTTTTGTTTGCCGTTTGAGCTCGACCCCCTCAGTTTGGCTCTGTGACTGATCCAGTTTGAGACTGACAGCTTGGGCCACATACAGAGAGGTATGATTCTGGTCAGGCGGAGGTGATGAGGGCAGATTTGGTGGATCATGTATATACGATGTGATTTCAAGACGCTTTCTGAAGCGGGAGATACCAAGATTCATAGTCGCCCACCGTGACTCAAGTTCTGGGTTTATCTCTGGTGTTGTGCTGATGTTGTCATTTGTTGTTTTGTTTCCCATGTCATCTGTAATAACTGTATATTTTTCTAATTTGATATTATGGTCTGTCTTTGGACTGTGAGAAATGTTTATCACTGGGGTCTTTGGAGACCTAACCTTTTCTGTGACCTTTGATATGACCGATACTCCTAATCCTAGTTCAGTGTGATCTCCGTTCTCATCCTCACTGTCATTTCTGAAAGAGTTTGATTCAGATTGTTGAGAGCCTGGAGACACACTACTAAGAACCAGATCTGGTTGTGGTGATGGTGCTTTGATATCCAGACGTCTGTTGATGTAGGGTACACCCAGACTCAGCTTATGCAACTTTGTCTGTTGCTCATGATTTGTGATCCCTGTATCACCTTTGTCTGTCTGATGTTTCACTGTGTGGCTTGAAAGTCTGCTTTCATTGTCACTGTTGAAAGAGCAGGAGTCTGCTGATTGAGATGGTGCTTTGATATTCAAACGCTGCTTGACGGGGGGGACACTCATATTCAGGTCAGGCAATTTTGTCCCTGGTTGATGACTTGTTCCCACATCAGTTCTTTTCCTCTCCACATTCACAGGTAGGTCTGTTGTCCCACCTTCACTAGGTGGAAGTGAACGTGCCTTGATATCCAGGCGCCTTTTGACATGGGGGGCACTGCTGAGATCCAGTTCAGGCCATCTTGAATCTGGATCTGGTTCTACTGTTGTTGGGAGGTTACTTAAATCTTCCAAACCACCCTCTTGCTCATCTGAGCTTCTTGATGAGTAACATGGACTCATTTTGATAGCTTCCTTTCTCTCTCCTTCCACTGCATGGTTCGTACTCCCACCACTTAATAATAAACCAGGAGCTGGTGATGGGGCTTTGAGGTCCAAACGCCTCTTGATGCGAGTAATATTATCAAGATCTATAGCAGGCCACCGTGTTTCTGGATCATGACTTACTGTTTCAGATTCTTTAAATGGAAGCCCTGCAATTCCCACCACACCTGGCCTCTCATTCTTTGTGTGTTGTTGTATTGTTTCATCCTCGCTGTCACTACGAGAAGATGAATCTGAGGCTGGTTTGATATCTAGACGCCTCTTGATGCGAGTTGTATGCTCAAGATCAAGGGCAGGCCATGGTGTTTCTTGGTCATGACTCAAAGTTTGAGATATTGCAATTGGAAGCCTTGCCATGTCTGTCTCTCCTTGCCCTTGTTTCCTAATGTGGGTTGTTATTTCATCCTCACTGTTGCTACTAGAAGATGAATCAGGTGATGGTGCTTTGATATCTAGACGCCTCTTGATGCGTGTAGTATGCTCAAGATCAAGGGCAGGCCACTGTGTTTTTGGGTCATGATTTACAGTTTGAGATACTTTAATAGGAAGCCTTGCTATGTGTGTCTCCCCCTGTTCCTGTTTCTTTATGTGGTTTGTTATTCCATCCTCACTGTCACTATCAGAAGATGAATCAGGAGGTGGTGATGGTCCTTTGATATCTAGATGCCTCTTGATGCGAGGAATATGCTCAAGGTCAAGGGCAGGCCACCTTGTGTCTGGATCATGACTTCCTGCTTGAGATTCTTGAAATGGAAGTCTTGGAACATGTAACCCCCCTTGTTCATGTTTCTGTATTTGGGCTATTTTTTCTTCCACTATCTCACTATTAGAAAATGAATCAGGAGGTGGTGATGGTGCTTTGATATTTAGACGCCTCTTGATGCAAGGAATATGCTCAAGATCAAGGGCAGGCCACCTTGCATCTGGATCATGACTTACTGTTTGAGATTCTTGAAGTGGAACCTCTGCAATGTCCACCTTCCCTGGCCTCTGCTTCTCTGTGTGGCCTGATGATGCATCATCACTGTCACTACTAGAAGATGAATCAGAACCCATTGATGGTGCTTTGATATCTAGACACCTCTTGGTGCGAGGAATATGCTCAAGATCAAGGGCAGGCCACCTTGCATCTGGATCATGACTTACTGTTTGAGATTCTTGAAGTGGAAGTCCTGCAATGACCACCTTTCCTGGCCTCTCCGTGTGGCCTGTTGTTTCATCCTCACTGTCACTACTAGAAGATGAATCAGGAGGTGGTGATGGTGCTTTGATATCCAAACGCCTCTTGATGCGCATAGTATGCTCAAGATCTAGGGCAGACCACTGTGTTTCTGGATCATGACTTCCTGTTTGAGATTCTTGAAATGGAATTCTTGGAACATGTACCTCCCCTTGTTCATGTCGCTTTATTTGGGCTATTTTTTCTTCCACTATCTCATGATTAGAAAATGAAGCAGGAGGTGGTGATGGTGCTTTGATATTTAGATGCCTCTTGGTGCGAGGAATATGCTCAAGATCAAGGGCAGGCCACCTTGCATCTGGATCATGACTTACTGTTTGAGATTCTTGAAGTGGAAGTTTTGCAATGTCCACCTTCCCTGGCCTCTCTGTGTGGTGTGTTGTTTCATCCTCACTGTCACTACTAGATGATGAATCAGAAGTCAGTGATAGTGTTTTGATATCTAGACACCTCTTGATGCGTGTAGTATGCTCAAGATCAAGGGCAGGCCAGTGTGTTTGTGGGTCATGAGTTACAGTTTTAGATACTTTAATTGGAAGCCTTGCCATGTACATCTGCCCTTGCTCCTGTGTCTTTATGTGGTTTGTTGTTTCATCCTCACTGTCACTCCTAGAAGATGAATCAGGAGGTGGTGATGGTGCTTCGATATCTAGACGCCTCTTGATGCGAGGAATATGCTCAAGGTCAAGGACAGGCCACCTTGTGTCTGGATCATGACTTTGTGCTTGAGATTCTTGAAATGGAAGTCCTGCAATGTCCACCTTCCCTGGCCTCTGCTTTTCTTTGTGGCCTGTTGTTTCATCCTCACTGTCACTACTAGAAGATGAATCAGGAGGTGGTGATGGTGCTTTGACATCTAGACGCCTCTTGATGTGCATAGTATGCGTAAGATCAAGGGCAGGCCACCGTGTTTCTGGATCATGACTTACTGTTTGAGATTCTTTAAATGGAAGTCCTGCAATGTCCACCTTTCCAGGCCTCTCTGTGTGGTGTGTTGTTTCATCCTCACTGTCACTACTAGATGATGAATCAGAACCCATTGATGGTGTTTTGATATCTAGACGTCTCTTGATGTGTGTAGTATGCTCAAGATCAAGGGTAGGCCACCTTGTGTCTGGATAATGACTATCTGTTGATTTTTTTAATGGAAGTTCTACGAAGTCCACCATCCCTGGCCTCTGCTTCTCTGTGTGCCCTGTTGTTTCATCCTCACAGTCACTACTAGAAGATGAATCAGTAGGTGGTGATGGGGCTCTGATATCCAAACGCCTCTTGATGGGAATAACATGGCCAAGATCTAGAGCAGGCAATTGTGGCTTCATGGCATCATGGCTTACAAATTGATACTTTTTCATTTGAAGCCCTGCCATGTCCACATCTCCTTGCTCTTGCTTCTTTGTGTGTTTTGTTGTTTCATCTGTACTCTCATCACTAGAAGATGAATCAGAAGCTGGTAGCGGGGCGTTGATATCGAAACGCCTCCTGATTTGGGGGATACGTTGGTGATCCAGGTCAGTTGCCAGTGTTTCTGGCTCATTTACTTTGATCCCCTCATTCACTCTGTTTTTATTGTGTTCCACTTTTAGGTCTGATATTTCTGCTTCACTCTCACTGCTTGAAGAGGATGAATAAGCTGCAGGGGGTGAAGGTGCTCCGGTATCCAGACTTTTACTGTGATTGGTAACATCCAAAGTGGGTACACGCCACTTTGTCCATGGCATGGGTTTAACTTTCTCCTTGGTATCCCACTCTCCCTCAGGTTTATTGTGGTTCCTTTGTATATCCTCCTCCTCCTCCTCCTCTTGGTCTGAGTTCACAGTGTATTGTGTGGGCTCATCCCCACTGATGTATGAGCTGGAGCTGGACATATCATCCCTCCTCTGTTTATCTGAAGTGGGTGCCACAATGAGTTTTGAATCATTAAATGAACCAAACACACCGCTGGACCTTGCAGATGTGCTTCGAACAGAATCACTAAATTCAAATTGTTCTTCACTCTCCCGCCACAGATCGGCGTTATTTGTATTTGGTGACCAATCTGCAAAAGGTCCAGAAGAATATTCAGGAATTTCACCTGGCACCTCTACTTTTCTAGCTGCTGAGAAATCAGCTCTCTGCTGAATAGAGTCCTCTGTCAGCTGAGGAGACTTGAGTGTTGTGCCTCCCTGGGTCATTTGGTCCTTAAATACTTTATCTGATACTGAAGAATCTGAGCATGAAGACAAACTTCTCCTCTTCTCCATCTCAACAGGGTCTGGGATGTGTTCAAACTCTATGTTGTGTGTGCAGCCTGCATCAGTAACGCCTGAGAGGTCTGTGCCATCTTTCTGGTTATCATCTGGACTAGTCTGTTGTAAGCTGTTTTCACTTCCTGAATCTCCAGCTGTAAGCGTATCCCTCTCAGCCTCAGGTTCTTCACATTCAATCTCTGCATCATTATTGATGCTTTCCTGATCGTCACTGGCTACAGTATCATAATATTGTACATTACTGTCTTCTCTAAAGTCTACAGTGCTAAATGTGACTCTCCTTTCCCTGTGGGTTCCTATCTCTTCTGGTTCTTCACCATTGGAGTAGGCCTCGTTGTCATATTGTCTTTGTTCTGCAGATGAGACGGAGTTGGTTGCAGAGGAGCTTTTCTTGTTGGTGACCCTTCTCCAGAGAACATCTATACAAGGTCTTGCTAAGACTCCTAGGATAAAGGCTATCAGAAATGTGATGAAAACAGACAGACACACAGCCAGAGCCAAGTTAGACTGGGTAGCTCTCTGATTTCTTTCTTGACCTAACCTATTTGGGTTGCCTTGTGGTAAACTTCTAGTTTTTCTTCTTGCACCCCCTATTTTACTAATTTGGAGGTTAAAAACGGACACAACTTTGTGTTCTTCAGACACACACACATATAGTCCTGTGTCTCTCTCTGTGATGTCATTGATGAGCAGACCAACCTGAGGTTGGCTCACAGATGCTTGCCCACTGGGTGTCCACCACACTGAATCTACAAAAGAGACAACATTGGCATGCAGTTAGACTGACCTACATTGTTATATATGTATTAAGTTATTTGACACTTTTTTGACAGTACTTACCTTGTGTTGTGCAAGACAGCAGTATCTCAGAGCCACTATAGACCGTCACATCTTGGTGGAGCTCTGGCCTGTTTTCAGTACTAAAGCAGTTAAGGTCATCCTCCTCCAACTGTAGCAGGTCTTTACCTGAGAGGATGGAGGGGGAAGCACACACCACACTCCAGGCCTGCAGGCCTCTGCTGCGGTCATAAGCCATCCGCCTTTTTAGACTGTGCATACTGCAATCGCACTGCCACCTGTTCCCACTTAGCCTAACATCTGCCCCAATGTTACGCAGAGAAAGGTACATCAAAGGGTGGAGACTGGTCAACATGTTGAAGCTCAGATCAAGGACCTTTGAGGGGGACACAATATGGACATAAAGCAGATGTTGAGACATGTAATTCGATTGCAGCTATTAAATTAAATATTCTATAATTAAAAGCTTTTTTAAATGATCTTTTAATTTGAGTAGTTTTCTGAAAATGACCAATGAACAAAGAATGTGTAGCATCTCTGAGTTTATTGTTGTAATACTGAATATTCTTCACGTTTTCAATAAGTTAGATTCAGAAATTAGTGTTACCCGGAGCTGGTCTAAATTCTGGAACATCTGTGGATGGAGACTTGTGACGAGGTTATGTTGTAGGTGTAGCTCTTTTAACTGTCGAAGGTGGCTAAGGTCTCCTGGTTGTAGAGTTGAGATCTTGTTGAAGGAGAGCTGCAGAACCTGTAAGGACTCACTACCTTCCAGCCCTGGATGACAGAAAACAAGAGCTGGTTTCAGTGATAATAACAGAGGTAAGTCTGCCTCTTGTCTTCTCAGTCCTGTACTGCTTTACCTTCTTCACTGTGATTTGCAAGGTGAAAAACTGCTTATTTTTCTCTCTCTCTCGACTTGTATATAGTGAATAGTGTAAAATGTCAAAATCAATGAACACCACTACCCTGGAATATGAATCAAAATTCTTCTTCTGACTTTTTTTCACTGTGAGCACTCACACAATAATGAGTGAGTACTCATACAATATGACTAATTAGGAGCTAAGAGATTTTCTGTGATGCTCATTCTGCCATGCTGTCTCCCCCTTTTCACTAGCCAGAGACAATCTCCCTGAGACTGCTGGGCTGAAGTATGGGTCTGTGCTTCATTAGAGAGGCACTGAGGGTTCTGTGAGCTGAATACCAAACAGGAAAGAAGTCTATGACTGTCAACACAGCTCTTGCTAAGTAAATGGGCTGTCCACACATGCCTTTTAAAAGAACCAAAGTGAATGCATTTCTTTGAAACACATACGTTCAACCAAGCAGAAGGAATTCCATGAAATATATGATGCAAGGGAAATGTAAAAGTTGTACTGCATGTTTACACCTTTCTTTGAGCCACTGGAATGTCAATAAAAACTGTGACTGGATGAAGGGTGTACAGTGTCATTATCTTGGGAAGTTTAATCATTTCTGAGTGGAGCAAAGTACTAAAGATAAAGAATATCAATGATAAAGGGTTTGTTTATATGTGAGAGACAAATGAAAGGACAGTAACAGCAATGCACACAGTTTATAGATCACTATAACTAGTAGACCAACTTTTCAGGCAGAATTTGGTAAACAATATGCCTACAAGGTGGACTTTAAACACCCATACACACTAAAAAAGGGATATTCATGTGTAAGTTACGTGATCAAATTGTCTAGGCCAGTGGTTCCCAACCTGAGAGTTCAGACCCCTCTAGTGGGTCACAAGATAAATTAAGAGGGGTCACGAGATGATAAATGGGACAGGAAAGAACTCAAAAAAGGTTCTGCTACACAAAGTTAAAGTCATCTTTTTATCCCTTTACTTGTCAGGCCTTGAACATTTATTCAGATGACACAATCTGAAAGGTTTAGAGGTAAAACTTAACTCACAGACTTCTGACACCTGTGACGGGGTCACACGTAGACAATGCTTTATTTGAAGGGGTCACAAGGTTACCTTATATTTATAGTCCATTACATTTCTGAGGGAAATATTGTACTTTTTAATCCACTACATCTGTTGAACGAGTTACAACTAGTTACTTTTCAGATTTTATATACAAAACACACAATCTGTTTATAATATGATTAAAATATGATGCATGTTATAGATTAAACTACCCAGCCATATATAAAGTAATTAAATTAGCTCCACCTTTACCAACTACAGCATTAAAGTGCTACTTACATGTGAATGCATCAATAATAACGATCCAATAACATTACACTAACAGAGGCAATTCTGCCTAATGAGTACTTTTACTTTTGATACATAAAGTACTTTTTTCTTTGGCCAATACTGCTGTTCTTTTACTTCGAATACATTTTGAAGGTAAGACTTTCACTTGTAATGAAATATTTTTATACTGTGTTCTAGCTACTTTTACTTAATTAAATGATCTGAATGGTTGATAAGAGCAGCCCAAGTTTGATCAAATGAAAATTCATCATAGATCAAAATGCTTAAATAAAAGATGATTATTGAGCTTAGGAATAGACACTCTATCTTCATGTACTGAATATATAGACAACAACAACTGGTATGGAAGTGTCTGAGAGTGCTAGGTCTGTTAATGTAAACGTTTGAAAATACTACAATACCAGAGTGTGCCCCCTTGCAAGACATCTATCCCACCGTGCAACAGTGGCACCGATAGTAAATACGTTTTAATACATTTACATTCTCTTTATGCGGAGCTCTCTGGAAGCAATGGTTATTGTGCTTCCGGATAACCATTGCTGTTTGTGTGCTGTGACAGTGTTTTATATATGTGGGTGTATGACCATATTACGCTGACTCACCCTCTGGGAGTTGCTCTAGCTGATTCCGCTCAACAGATAGCAGGTACAGGGTGGGGGCCCAAGATACACATCCCCGTCTGCCCCAAGGTCTCAAGCGATGTACATGTCTACCTCTGACATGATGGTTTCTCTCTATGCAGAGAGACAAGCGTGTGATACTGTTGTTTCCCAGCCATACATTCCTGAGGTTATGATACGGTCGGTCGAGTGTTACACAGTCAAGGAGGTTGTGGGACAAGTCTAGCTCGGTGACAGAGTCTTGGATGTGTCTCGGTGCTAAGGAAAGGCCAGAGGAGGAACAGTTCAACAGGGGAGCTCTCTGACAGGAGCAGGACTCTGGACAGGCAGGTAGGGAAGAGGAGCAATGGAGCCCCGAGGAGACAAGGAGCAGCACAGCAGCCAAGAACGGCCCCTGTGCCACTGCCATCACAACCTGTCCTGAGGGTACGGAGAGATCATGATCGACAGTTAGGAGACTTACTCAAAACAAAAAAATATTTTTTACCATTAGGATATGTTCTATGAAAGACAGATTATGGCTTTGTACAATCATTATTAAAATCGCTAAATCCAATGCGATAAGACTAAATGCAAAACATTTATCACTTTTCATCACAGTCATGCATTGAATTAAAATAAATCCTTGTACAATAATGTACAATAATATAGACAGCATATTAACTAAAAACATCAAACTCACCTGTGTATCCACTCCTTGCCAAGCTGACAGGAAAACTTGTGACTGTCTTTTCACACACAGTGCTTTCAGTGTATTAACTTTGACTGTCTCCGGCAGTTCTGATCAAAGTCTGAACAGTATTTCGCTGCGTCTAGCTTAACATGCACCTACCCAAAGATGCCATTCAGTGATTCATTCAATCATTTACACATCTAGTTAATGCCTTACTGTCATTATTTTCCTCTTTATGTATGATAGATAACTACAATCCTGAAGATTTATGGCAAGGAGAACCACACCCCGGTGCACATTCTATTAGATAATAAAACAGCTTAATGAGGCACAGTATTCCTTTATGATTTTAAATGGCCGTGTAAAGATTTGAGACATTTACTGAAACCAATGATAAGAGGTTTCACATAGCAACATGTTTCTTTATTGAAACATACAAAGCAATGAAATGTTGGACAACTTTTCAAATGAGGCCGATTGCCTTTTCTCCTGTTTTTCCATGTAGTCGATCGAAAACACTAAGTTCTCTCACAACAGGCTTCATGATACTTAAAGATATTTTTTAACATCAGCACTGTTATAAAACAGACAAGACAATCCAAAGCAAAATGAAAGTCAAATCAATATTGCACAAAATTCAGACCACTCAATATAGGCTTCAAACCAAGCTACTGATGATTTAAACGTTCCTGACATTCAACATTTAAATAGATTTGCATTAATCTGTAGCATAATCTTAGTGCACACACTCTCGTTCTGTTTGTCACCATTGTATTATTTCGCTGTAAAAAGTTTTGCAACAAAATTAGAATATTACATATATATTATATTATATTCGACATCATCCCTTGTAAATCCATTGGCACGTGCATGATAGACAGTCCAAGGTGTGCAGAAAGAGACCTACTCTGCTTTAGCATTACCGGATGGCTTAAAATGTATCTATCATTATAATCATATAGTGTCTCATGCTTGTCAGTGAATATGATAAAGAAAATATCAAACACAGCTGCCAGAAACAATGAAAAGCAAATAAAATCTTATACAACCCCTCTGCAAGGTTTGTATATTAGTAATACTGGACGGTAAGGCAAAAAGTAAATACTGTAGCTTCTAATTGTCATCAGTGGGCAGTGTAAACCACAGTATAATGTTACATATAGGAGTGTTATGCACTGATATTGCATTATACATTTAAAATAAAGTTGGCAAACCTGCAGACCAATAAAAATACTTCAGCACTTACAACTAATATCTTTGGCCAAGTGGCAATGATCTGTAACACAATTCCTGCTGGCAAACAAAATGAGGAATACAGAACTCATCAGGTGAACTGCAGAGGTATTATTATGTGCAAGTCATGATGAATGTTCTATATATCTGACTTCAGTGGTGACAGATTGTAGGGAGACAGTAGATTCCAGTCACGTCACCTAGTGAGCTTTTCTACATGGGTTATCTGAAGTCTGGCAGCCCATGTTGGGATATTTCACCTGCACACGGAACAGAGTCCCATCTGCACACATGCAGAGCTTGTACCTCTCCAGACCTTCATCGAAATTCACGTCTCCGACAGAATTAGGGATGCGCGTAGCATTGAACATGACTGATCCATTGAGGACGATGCTGTTCTCCTGCAAAGAGAACATCCATAACCCATCCATCCACATATTCATCTTCATCAGCGTTAAACTGTATTTATGCAAGAGTTTGCATAACCTTGATTATAAAAGACAAAATTTGAGGGATTTTGTACCAAAGTGGGAAAACATGCACTCCTCAACCCCAGTGTCAAACCTCAAGTCATATTAACATTCCATACTTACAGCTCTGAGCTCAATGCCTCCGCCCATTTTGAACTCTACAGTCCTGCCCATGATGTTGACGCCCTCGTTTCCACGAATGATGGCCTTGCTGTCCCCTTTAATGTTCAGGTCAGATGCTGCACTGCTGGTGATCTAAAATCAGAGACAAAACATGAGATTTGTCAACATAAACAGCATTTACAGAGGCTTTGGAAGGTATTCAGACTCCATTACCTTTTCTATACCATCACACAGAATACAACATAATTACAATGGGAAAGCAAGTTTTGAAAATTATTTTTCCACATTTGTTAACGATGCAAAGCTAAATATATTTTATATTTTATCTGTATTCATATTCAGTCCTTTATTTTGTATCATTGTAAAAACACCTCTGTTCCAGCTTTGAGTCTTCTTGGATCTGTATTCATCAGCTCTGCACACCTGCTTTTCTCTCAGATTCTCTTAAACTCTGTCAGACAAACTTCAAGTCTTTCTGGATAATCACATTTACAATCAGGGCTTTGGTTGGGCCACTCAAGGACATCCAGATACTTATTCTTAAGATAGTCCAGTATTGTCTGGGTTGTGCACGTTCAGTCGTTGCCACGTTGAAAACTGAATTTAAGTCTAAAGTCTAAACTTCCTCCATTTTACACTATTGAAGCTCAGTGTGTTCCTGAGGATGCTTTAATGCTTTATTTATTCTTTGGCCAAATTTCTAAAAATGACATTTCACTTTCACATTATGTGCACTGATAGTACATGTACTTTGTGCACAGGTTGTGAAACACTAACATAACAAATAAATTACTTTTTGTTACAGCTATCAGACGTCATTAGCATTATACGCACCCTTTCTGTGGAGGCCTTTTTAACACTGAGAACTTTGACTCCTTTGGGCAAATGGAACTCATGGTTTTCAAAGTCTGTGCTGAAGAACGTGGTCTGTGTGCGAGGGTCTGTGAAGGATATGCCCACATCACTGACGACTGAGGTCTTGTCCTTCTCTACACTCAGCTTAGTAGTGCCTTGCTGGAACACAACCTGGAACAACATACATAAAATAAAAGAGAAGTGTGCACACAATGTGTCATTTTGTCAGTTTTTAAAATGCTCAGTGATCACCGTGAATGTACTCTGTGTTTCTCACTGGATTATTGTTGCCGACAAGGACTAAGTCCTGGTCCTTACGGCCTCCTACTGTGCTCTTGTGCAGTGGGTGAACGATACCCATGTCCGCCTTCTGTTTGAAGCGCAGCAGGCCAGTCTCATGGAACTCCATACTGTCGCAGCCATTCGGACCGATGCGGATCACAGTCCATATTACCAGAGTGATCTGAGGAACAGTAGAGTTGTTTAAGATTTTAAAAGACCGTGACTCATGATTCATGCAACAACAACACATAATGATCAATCTGTGTCAACTCTTTACCATCATTTTCAGGAAAAGTGTAATTAAACGGATCCATTAGATGGACAAGTAGGCCTACATTTAGGCTTGTAGTACTCACAATGAGGTTTATTAAGGCGAGGAGGAAGAGGAGGACAACAATGCAAACAGCCATGTTTCCCTTGCGTCCTCTCAGCCCTGTCTTATGAAGACGTTCTTCTTCTATGGGTACATAGCCTGCTTTGAAGTTACTGTTGTGTTCCTTGTTGATCGTACGTCTTTCTATAGCCTTCTCTCGCATGGACTTCTTCACAGGCCCATTGGAACTCTCCTGGAAGGCAAAACAATCTCTGAGGCATAATACTAAAATCTCAGTAATTAATTTCAAGTCATGAAATTACACATAAAAAATCTCCTTACATATGCTTAGTTGTATAGGCTTATAACACCCTCTACATAGACAGCCTGGAGTTAAAATCAAATTCCCCCTCCATACTTAAGATACTCTCCTCAAAATCACAGTGTAATATTGCACATAGAGGTAGACTAATATACTGTTCTCATGCTTTTTTCGCTCTGAATCATAAACATGGATTTCTCTGTGTATGAAATTCTCCCACAAATCTACATTTGCTGTCCATAGCCATATCAAACCTCAGGTTTTAGTCATTACTTATTTTCAATGCCTCTTGTGCTCTACTTTGGAATGCATCTCAGTTAAATGCCCGCGACTGCCTGTCTGTGGCCATAACTAAAAATAAACTGCACTCATTTTAGCAGCAAAACAGAAATAAACACGATTGTCTTATTATCATACAGCTTCTATGCTCTTTATATTAGCATAATGACTTTGGTGTCAAACAGCAGATGTGCTACAATAATAGCATTTTTATTTCCATAACGCTACATATAATAACGGAGCGGAGGCCAGTATTTTTTACACTGATATTATCGTAGGACCGACAACAAAGCCCAGTACATTTATATTTATTACACCAGGTTATTTGGGAAAATTGCTCTCTTAACAAATACCTGGGCAAAAAACGGAGCTAAATGCAAGAGTAACAACAAATATTGAACAGAACGGACCTGCTCAGACGCCATGTTGACCCTCCCTCTCCTGCTTCTGTGTCAAGTGACACGGGGCATACCACTTTTAATTGTTGAAGGCAAAAAAAAAAAGTTATGTTGTAAGTTATTGACTGGACGATACTTATTTATGAATACAATGGCATGTTAATACGAATGAGAGCAAACCTACGGCATTTTAATTTGCACTGAGCGTGCTCATAAATAGGACGTTTCTGTGATAATAAAAGATGGTCCATTCCAAGTTCGACCAGCCAATGACAGAAGGATCCTAAAATAGAAAAACATGTCCATTCATATTTTCCATAGGTAAACTGCCAAGCGGGCCATAACGCTCAAACTCTCCTTAACTCATCACCTTCTTAATTAATAATCAAGGCAGTATTTGGTAAAAAGTAACAAACAAAATTATTAAACAGGAACACAGTTAGCTCAAAGTGTAGTCAGAGTCTGTCTCTTCACTTTATTAAAGCACTCTGCTGCACAGCAAAAGGTATTTTTTTGTAGGGCACTAATCTAACAAAAGGGAATGATTTCGGTGTTATTGTTCAACTCCAAAACGTGTATAAAATGATAAAGCAGATACAGATAGCAACAGCTTAATAGAACATCTTGCAAATATTACGCTGATAATTCATACTCATCAATGAGTAGGCACATTTTGTTTAATTGTATTATTATAATAATTATTATTTATTTATTGTTGTTGTACCTATATAAAATATAAATATGACTAGGGAGACTCGCAGCACATACTACTGTATAATAATCGGATTTGATCCAACACAGCCACTCGGGCGGAAACATCATCACATATCTGTGTTGCTGAGCCACAGGGTTTAATCTGAGGGCCTTTGGTGTCGTTTGACAGTATGACATTACAATGGTATTTACATCACGGGAGAACAGAACCTGCAGAGGAGTGACTGGGAGAGCTCGTAGTTTATCCGTCACGACTGGAGTTATTTATTTAAAACACTGTGCGGTTTGGTTGTCTGCTCGTCTCCTCACTTGGTTGCCACAACTGAGGCGGTGCTTGGCATTTGCGTCGTAGGTGGAGAAAGCTGCCAGGACAGGAATTTTTACTGCACTCCCCTTACAGATTAACGCTACACCCCGGCTGTTGTCTTCCTCCTGGGGCATTTTAAACTTCCGCGCATTAGGCTAGTTATTGTGGACGGACATGGCCGACACTTTAAGGAGACTGACCAATACATCTTCCTTCAGCCTCTTACAGGACAAGCTTGAGAGCTGGCACAAAGACTACCATGTAAGTTCATCAATAAGTAATGACCGACCTAAATCTGACCAACGCACTTCATCAGTGCCCTCGGCCAGCCTAGCTATCTTCACGAAGGTTAAAGGTCGTAATTTAGTGGCTAAAATTTACATTTGTGTACAGTCGAAACATAAGTTTTAGCCAAAGTGCTGCAGATAACGTTACCTTCATCCTCTAGAAATGATAAATTGCTTTGTTTATTCCTGTCGACAAGTGATTCTTTTTTTAGTTATGGATAACGCATATGAAGCACAGTGGTTTGGAAATGCGTGAAATAATTTAAAACATTACAGTAAAGGAATGCACTTTTTTAGATTACATTGATTTCCATGGTAGAGTTTGGTTGCTATGGACGCCAGTCGCCATGGCTACGGTTGGACTATCCCAAAGAGCTTTTACTTCATTGTTAAGATGGTTCACGTCCTATTACTTCCTGTAGAAATCCGCTGGGTGGCAACACCGGAACAGAGCTTAGCAGAGGGACCGGAGGTGATTTGTCTAAACTTCACATATAGTAATTACATGCAGGTTATACTATGAACTATATACTATATACTATGAACAGTCAATGTATGGCATTGAACATTTTGTTGTGTTGTAGTGTCTTACAACCTGTTGGATAACCTCTGACTCTTGCTTTGGTCTATGAGTGAGAAATCTACCCTCATGTTTCTGTTAAAACAATTCTTTCTTTGGGTATACATTTATTTTATTTTATTTTTATTGTATTAAAAAAATGTTTTTAACGAGCATAATAAACAATTCCACTATAACAACAGTATATATTTAACTATAAGAGGAAATATATAGAGAGCACAACAGAAAAGAGCACGCCTGTAGGATAGAGCCTGTAAGACTTAACAATTTTAAAATGCTTTATGGTTTTGAATGTAAAACTTGACTGGTCGAGTGGTTACAGTCATTTCCCTGTCACCCTATGTCTGGAATTAACTTGGCTTTGGCTACACAGCAAAGATTTGTCTTGTTCATTAGCCTATCTTTTGTCATATTTACCCTCCCAGGTTATTTCCTGTGACCAGAATCTAAATAGATGTTGTGAGCTGATTGAACTAACCGCCAAGATCCAGGGCCAACTGTTCGCCATCCTCAACCTCGCAGCTGCTGAAGGTAAAGCTTTACATATGCAGTATAGGACTTTGTTTTCATTTATATAAACGCATTAACCAGGTTATAATCACTCATGAACAATTCAGCACACACTCTGTTTTTACATGAACCAGGCGGACACTATGCTGGAGTGGACACTCTCAAAACACGCCTGCTGCCGTGGCTCGGAACCTGTTTCTCAATGGCGAGGCCCTCGGTCTCTGATGACACCAGTCTCCAGCTCATCCAGGTGACATCATCTGTTGCTAGGCTTCATAACAAATAATGTCTCTCAAAACTGATTTCATCCACTATGCTATAGACAGAAAATACATCAATAGGTTCAACCAGTTGAAAAAAAATTCCTGTATTATGGCCATCTGGTGTTGTGGTCACTGTATATCATCAGTACTGTATCATCATTTGTTATTATCAGGATTCAGTGGAAAAGGACAGGAGGATCAGGGAACTCTCTGTCTCCCATGATAGTGACATGCAGAAGATGGAAACTCAGCTGTGCTCCACTCGCCTGCAGTTGGACTCCGTCAGAGAAGAGTGAGTCTAAGAGATATGAGACAGTGGAAGTAGAGCAATCGACTGCAGCCAGCCCGAGTTTCCTGTCTCAACTTGCATGGCTCATGTTCGGATGTAGTTTGGATAATTGAAAAATTCCACAGTAGGGATACAAGTCCTTGGTGATGGGGATGTATATAAATGCTTGCACATTTTATTGTCATTTATACCCTTCCACCTGGATTACATGTACTGAAATACATAAAACATACTATTACATTTTCAGATTGGTCGAAGCTCAGAATGAACTGGACAAGACAAAGAGCAAATCAGCAACCACTCTGCTGGCCACTGAAGATGAAATACTACAACTGAAAGCAGAGTGGGTGATACAGTACAAATACTGACCTAAAATATTTGTTTTCAAATGCAATATGCAGTATGTACTCCTGTGTTGATGTGAAGTGTGTCTGTGTTTCAGTTTGCGATCTGCACATGAGCAGGTGGAGATTTATAAGAGGAAGCTGGATACTCTTGATGACTATGAGCGGCAGATTCGCTTGCTGAGAGAAGAAGTGTCCTACCTGAGCACAGAGAAGGCCATGCTGCAGGAGAGGTATACCTGCACCCGACACACACATGAAAAATAAAACACACACACACACACACACACACACACACCACTACACAGAACAATGTCTTAAATGATGATGCAGTTTTTATGTGTTTCTCTCTCTGTCTCTCTCAGGTTGGTGAGAAGTCGTTCTCCGAGCCCCTTGCCCAGGCTCAGTCGCTCATCCAGCCCCATGAGGAGTGAGTCGCCCACCAGAGCTCAGCTCACTAACTCCTCCCGCCACGCACGCCTCGTGTCGCGCCTCAGTGACCTATATGCTGTGGAGCGCCTGGAGGCCCAGACCCTGCTTCGACGCTACATTGCTGATTTAGAGATGGTCCAGAAAATCATCTTCATTGCTGTCGTGGTATGACTGTTAAGTATTGTAGAGCCACCTGTAGAGATGGGCAGATCAGAAGTGTATGCAGAGAAAATGAGTGCCAATTCTGTTTATTTGGACTGCCTATAGTTGCTTGATTTAATCAGCATTGTATATGATTTGCTGATTGTCTGTTGTAATTCTTTTTCTTCATGTTATCATATCAGGAATCCTTTAAGACAGCAAAACTGGCTTACCGTCAGTTCAAGCTGCGCGTGAGAAAGACAATATCCCCATCCCACTTCGGGCCAGAAAGTCTAGAGGATGCAGCTGTGGACTACATCGTCAGAAACCTGGACCTCTATGACGTTCAGGCCAGCGTCAATGTAGGGCTAAATACTTCTCTCATGTGTTCTCTGCAGTATTTATGAACAAATGAATGTCGCTTGATACCAAGGCAGTGTTTCTGACTGTGTATTTCATCTCCCCAGGATGTGATCAATGCCATGAATGTGAACCCTCGGATCTCTTTCCCGCCCGAGGTGGACTTTGTCCTCATCAGTACCTTGATCAGAGAGACATGCAGGGTGGCCTTTGCCATGCAGACACTGGACCCACCGCTTGACTTGTCCTTTGCCAGTGATGGAGAACTTTACAACGACAGCAAGTCAGTCCTTCGTGTCTTTGATTCTTCAGTTTTAATGCATTGTAATTATAGATAGTTTAAATTAATGCATCAGGCTACACTCCCAAACAATCATTATAAAACATCACCCTATGAACTGCAGTCTATCACTTATCACTATCACAGTTATTTGCTGTTTCTACCAGTAGATGTTACACTCTACACTTACTCACCCACACACATACAGTAAATACTCACAGCTCTCTCTCACTGTTTTCCCCCCACCTCTCTGTCTGGCAGGTATCGCCGTAGCTATGACTCTGAGTTCACTGCTCCTCTGGTGATGTACCATGTGTGGCCAGCCTTGGTGGAAGGAGATGCTGTGGTAGTGAAGGGCGAGGCTGTGACTAGAAGGGGTGCTCTGGTACTAACTGTACAACACTTCAAACATATCCTAATTCATTGAAGTTTTGCTCTAGAGAATAATGTAAAGAGCATGAAAGTCCGTGGAAAGGCTCACGTGTTTCCTGGTGATGTGTCTGTTTTTGCAGTGGAGTAGAAGCCGCAGCAGGAGTGCCAGCCCCGTGCGCTCTCGGTCTCTGAGCCCAACTCGCAGTCTTGTAAGTCTCTATAATAAATGACGACACAACCAAACACACAGAAAGAGAGGTGCCATTTGGTTTTTGTTCACAAAGTGGAAAATTCAGATTAATTTCAAACTCAAATGTATCACTCTTTCCACTTAACATGCATGCACACTCATGGCCCCAAGGGTATGTACTTCAAAATCTATTTGCATTAGTTTCATTTTTATTTGACTCAAAAGTTGTAAATATAATCAACATCATCATCTTTTTTAGGCATTTAACAGCAAAAGAAGCCTGTCTCCTGAACGTCTCACAGCTAGCCGCCTGTGAACCCTGGCCGCTCTGTCAACAGGACAAGAATTTGCATCTGTACATCATGTCAGTGAAATAAAGTTTGAGGTATTTTCAATTCTGATTTCATTTGTATGGTTACGCTTTGCTTCCCCCAAATAAAGCAATGAAATCCTTAGATACTGTTCCACCCAAAGGCTGCTCAGAGTTTACATTGTTGGAGGGCAGTTTAATGGGCCATTGACAGTAACTAGAGGTCAGAACATTATAGTTGAAACAAAATAGTCTGGCAGCTAACTGAACAGTTGTCTTAGTTTACTCTATTTACTCTGTGACTAAGTTTTTGATAGATTATACTAGCAGTATTTTAGGGATCATCAGAAACTTAAAGGTACATTCAGGGGGAAACTCAACCTGCACAGAAGCACTTTCTTAGTCTGACAGCTAACTAAAGGAAACATATTCAACCTTTACTCCTCTCTATACTTTTTACCAAAAGTCAACATCTATGCAGCAGATTTCTTTGGGCGTGCTGTAGGACATACAGTGTGGTGCTAATGATCAGTGCTAACTTCAACTCCTCCAGTACTTGAGTGACTGATATTGGTCATTGTGATGTTTAGTGCTAGTGGTTGCTGTGTTTTTTATTTTATTTCTTATTTTTATTTTTTGGTGCTGTTGTTTTATATTCTGCACAGAGATAAAGTAAGGCATAGTGATGTTTAAGAAAACTCAAAGTAATGTAACATGATATGTTCATGACACGAATAACTGGAGATGTTTTGCTTTTCAAGTTTGCTTTTAGTTATTGTGTAAAAGAATAGTTTTTCAGAAATGTCTCTATGCATTCAATATGACAATTCTATTTATTTTTCTCATTTACAACTTGTGCACTGTATATCACAATACTACTGTACTTAATTTGCCCTTGAATGGCTTGAATTTACAAAATATAGTCAATACTGTAGGATAAATGAGTTCACTCTGGTTTGATTTGTGTTGTGTGATGAATATATTCTTTGACTGTGCCTTTTATGATTGCTTTTTTTAAAACAATAAATTACAAACAAGTAGTTTTCAGTGTTTTGTTAAATGTGTCTTTTTTAAATTGACAATGTAAAGCAGTGTAGCGATACCTGTCAGTACCTTTAAACACTGTTCAGAATGGCTGCTTTACTTACCAACAAATTAAGCCATGAATGTGTATCAACCAAAATATAGTCTAAAGATATATACTCATGTATGTCCACTGTTGGTATGGCATGGTAATGCAATTAGACCAATTAGAATTCAATGCACACAGGGACAAATTTATAGCAAAGTCATTTTTAATCATGAAAGCTGTTTGCTCTTGTATTCTGGGCTCTCAACGGATTCCACTGTAGTTATTTTTCCACAATAGGCTCAATATTTCCCCCAATTGACATTTTCTGACATCACAGTAATACTACTACCCTGTTTTAACAATAGATGGCGCTGCTACTCCATCATGAAAGTGAGCCCAAGTGTTAAAAACCCTGCAGTGGTTGCAGGACAGAGTCTCTGCAACTTAAGTTTCTAAAAAGTTAGTTAGTTTCTTTTCATGTCAAACATTTGGCCCTCCCACATGGAACTACAAGACGCCGATATGAAAAATCAAAAATAAAATAAGACATCTTACAGTAATACATATACAAAACCAAAAGAAAAACATCTGTTGTTTGTGTACTTCTGTACACTTTCAAATAACATATAATTCTGTTTTAAATGAATTATACCCAAAAAACGGGTTTTTACAAGCCTAAAATCTATCCTGATAGATTACTTTTTTCAATATGTGAACAGCCATCTTAGTCATTGTGCATCATGCATGTGTTCGAGTGCACCAGTATGTTTACATTTGAAGGAAATCCCTGAGGGAATCCCAGCAGCAATATCCCAGTCGTGATGCCTTCATAAATTGTTTTAGCATTCTCAGCCATCTAATTGGGTCTCCCTATCTTGAGGGCTTGCCCCGTCCTGCACCCGCCTGCCTCACCAGGCAAACCAATTATACTGCCATAATTATAAACCATATCTAATATCTAAAATCAGTCATTTGCTCTGCAGAGCAGAAACTGAGCTCTAGCAGACCTCCATGACCTCTGAGTCCTTAAGAACAGTCTTAACGGGTTCACTCACTGACCACTTCTGTACTCTGTAAATGAGTTATAGTGGTGTTTCATGTTAATTTAGTGCTATCCAGGATTATTGAGTAGAAAACTTAATTTAATTAATTTGTTGTGGATTAGATTGTACTCATCTACTAGTGATAATGCTCAGCTGAACAGTATTTGTCTGTGCTGATACTGATTAAAGAGTACATGGTGGGTTTGTAGCTGCAGTGATTAGCATCTCACATCAGAGGCTGCTGCATGGACTGTGATTTTGTATCAAGAACAAAATATCCTGAATGCTAAGAATGGCATAGCTTACATAATATAATTTTATGCTTTAACCAGAGTGGGCAAAAATGTGCGTTGTGATTTTATTGTTATTGCAGTGTAAACATAAAGCCCACACTAAATTATATGTCATTTCCCCAGAGGAAGACATCCAAATTCAAGTGTATCCTCACAAAGATACAAAAAAGCCTTTGTTAACCCTTGCATCAGCAATACTGAGAGACTTGGAGAGTGTATTCGGAAAAAAAATGTGTAGAATATGCCATGCATAATATATGTCATGGAAACTTCCGCCATGTCTCCTCATCACATTCCCACACAATGAGCTTCTTGTCTGATCTGCAGCGGTTCAGAGAGGTCCTGGCTCCTGGGACACAGGCCAGGTCCTGCTACCATGATATAACAGTCTCAGCTCAGTTGTCCTTCTGTGAGCCTGGTGGGGGGGTGGGGGGGGGGGAGCATTAAGTTTCTACATCCAGATTTAGTTGTCTTCTGGTAGCAAAATGATGAAACCACCATTTCCTCTGTGACCAGAGTGACAAGGTTTCAACAGGTGCTACTGTCGAAGTGAAATCTCAATCCATGGCCCAAACTGGAAAGGCAGTAGTTGCTGGAGCTCACCCTAAACAGGCTCAGAGCTGCAAACCCAGCTAAAGTTTCCAGTTTGGTGGAAGACGCCTGACTCGATGCTGCTGGACCGTGTGATGTTTCCTCTGGACGTTCTTAATGTGCTCAATGCTGGCAAGAGTTGTGGAGCTTGAGCGTGATGAGTACCCGCCCTGATCCCACAGCCATACCAGAGGGGGAATATTAATGGGGCTGTATATCACGACGTGGTTATGGGTGACCAGACTGCAGTGCGTAAATCAACGGCAATTTTAAAATAGAGAGTAAAGGGAGTGAAAAAAAATCAAGGCAAAGGACACAAAAACACAGACAGGGACAAGTGGCAAAATAGCTCACTCTTTGCAAACAACAACTAAACGTGAATACTTGTTACCAGTCATCTTAGGGTGTGATTGTGGATCTTTTCTTTGATGGAACCACCCTTCAACAGAGGAGTCAATGAGCTACTGCAGGTCAACAAGGCATCTGCATCTCCAAGAGAGGCAGTGCTGTCTGTGGCCCAGAGAGGCCGTTAAACACATCTGGAATGGAGCTGGATGCAGGTTTTGCACAGGAGGCCCTCACAATTTATGACAGGAGGGACAAAACAGAGGTAAGGAGAAAGACTGTGGCTTCATACATCAGTGCGATATTGTGTGTGAATAATTGCAACCCCGACCCCTCCCTCTTTATTCCCATTCTCAGCCGTGCTGGAACACCCAAGGGCGATTTCCTTGGCACTAACGAGTATGTGTGAGGTCACAGCGAGGGCTGGCTGCAGGCATCGGCCCAATGGGTGTTGAGGAGCAAACAGGCGTGACTGCTGATCTTCTTTTCGGTTCCAGCAAGATCAGACATCAAGTGACCAAATCCTCCGCCAGAGATGGATAAATACTTCCTTTCTCTATGACAACTCTTATATCAAATAAAGAAAAACGACTTCGAATTTTTCCCAATGCGGACATTTGTCCAGACTGTTTCCTCTTCCTGCTCTGTCATCCGTTGCACATCTGGGCCATCACAAGCAACGGACGATTAATAATATTTGTAAGTCAAATTATTTGATGTTCTCTCTTCAGAATACTCAGTTTCTCACAAAGGTTAATTAACTTGTGATCTCCTGACGGCAGCAGACTTTGGGGGTAGATTTAACGTCTGAATGATTAGTTAAAGTGCACAAAACACCCAGCTCTGTTCAAACAGCAATATTTTCCTCATGAAATAAGCATAGGTGCTTTCTAACGAGCAGTCCAGACCTGGCCTGGTAATCATGTGTGCCCGGCCTTTCATGATCTTGAAAGAGCAGCGACACAAAAGCAGAGCCCGGAGTGAGGTGATTTGGTTCATGATTTTCCACAGAATTGTTTTTAACGCGTCATTAAAGCCTCAGAGGCTGTCATGACCTTTTCTCTTTCTCAAGGAATGGGGAGATCAACAAGATGTCAATGGTGTTTTGAAGGGTTTGCTCTGATTGGCAAAGAGACATCTATTTACATTTCAGATGGACACATCACTCAGCTGCTAAGTAGAGATGTCAATCTGTGCTGTGATTACATGGTTTCCTTTGTCAGGAGGTGGTCTCTGGTGAACTTAACCTGCCTCTTGTCCTCAAAAGGGAGCCCTGCCTGGATGCTGGAATGCTCCATGTAAAAACACATCTGGATGATGTGATTAATGTGAATAACAGCCATCCATTTACATAACAGAGTAGCACTGGCAGGGTAGAGTGCCGTGGATGCAGGTGCGAGTTTCGAAGGTTACTGCTCCGCCGGGGCTTGTTACACTTAGCTTAGATTTGATACTCTCACGGAAACAGGCGATCAAACCTGGCGCCAATCTCATGTCCGACTGGCCTGGACACCCCCACCCTGAACAGGGATGGAGGAAAGGAACATTAGAGGGAGAGAGAAAGAAAAAAGAAAGAAAGAAAGAAAGCTCTGCTGGATTTGTGAGCTGAAATAACAGCAGCCTCACAGAGAACACGTACATTTAAATATATGGAAACTTTCTTGTGGCTGTGGTTTGACCTCCGGGGGCGCTGAGTCTTTACAACTTCACTTACACTGACTGAACATATTGCCATGTCTTTGGATGTGTCTGTGTCTGTCTTTTGTCTGTCTCTGTCTCTCACGAACAGATGTGAGGAGGTGAAACTACCACTGAGGGAAAGCAGACAGAAATTAAAACTGTTTTCTGCAAACAGATTTTCAAAGAAGAGAAAAATTAAAGAGGCTGTTAAAAATGGGACAGAACAATTAGAACACTACAATGAGACGTCAATAAGACAACATTTGGGTTGGTGAATAATAATGTGTTTGTGTTTGATGTGAGAAGGGAATTTAGAAGGGTTTAGATCTGACTTTTCAACCTCAGGACTTGCAGAAAGATGTCTAGTTATACATTTCTTATCAACTGTAATGTAATTTTACCACTAGATGGCAGTTCAACACTATTCTTTACTTCAGTGTACCCCAGTTTCTTACACAGTGAAATGCACAGTGGGGGAAGAAGTGATCATTTACTTAATTAATAGTAAAACTAAATATTCCATTACAAGAAAGTCTTCAGAGTTCTACTTAAAGTAAAAGTATAGATGTATTATCAGCAACATGTACTAAAAGTATCAAAAATAAAAGTACTTGCACAGTGTTATTATCATACATATTACTGGATTAATACTATGGATGCATTAATAGGTAACTATGTAAGCATTTTAATGTTGTACTTGGCTGAGATGGAGCTAATTTTGAATACTTTATATACTGTTATATGTAAAATCTAGATCTGTAAAGTAACCAGTAACAGCTGTCAGATAAATATAGTGCAGTTAAAAGTACAATATCTGCCTCTGAGATGTAATGGAGTAAAAGTAGAGTACAATTGAAATACTTAAAATTGTACTAAAGCACAGTACTTGAGTAATTGGACTTTCCACCACTGGAAATGCAGTGCTTACAGTGAGCACCACTCCATGAATAAGCACCATGAATATGCATGTCTTCTCACTTATGGTGAACCTCTCAGTTAACATGAACTTGCTAACTGTGCTAGTGGGACAAACATTTTCCAGCTGATGATACATGCTTGTCTGCCCAGACTTTGCTTTAAGCCCTGTAACTGAGGGAGTGACCACAATCTCTTCAGAGAGAAGCACATGGCAGAGAGAGCACATGGCTTTCAGTGATTTTAGTGTGTATGAAAATAAAATATTTGTCTCTGACATCTTCTTCTTATCCAACACAGTCCACACTCTGACACACTGAGCGTCACCATCTGGTTCTTGGGGAAACAGAGAAAAGGAGACAGGTCGATTGCCAAGGAGGTGTCGCTTAGAAAACTAGATCAAGGATAAACAGAGACAAGTGTTTACTAGTGAATGAGTGAATCAATGTGTGTAGGTAAGGAGGTCATCTGGCACTCATCGCAGGCTTATGTGAATGTCCTAGTTAGGACTGCATGAAGTCAGATATCTGCAGTTCCCAACTTAAACTGTAATAAAGACATTACATTTAACATTAAACATTTGCTGCACATTGAAGTTTTGTGGTGAATGAAAATATTCTGTCCAAAGTATCCATGAGGACTCAGGTTTGTGCTACAGGGTTTTAAATAGTCTAACATGATGAAAATATAGTGTTTTGTATATGCTCTTCATTTCTTTGGAACTGAGGTGCAAATAAGGGTAGACAATGTAATCTCCGCTCACTGATCTGATCTGAAAATGCTGTTTCTGGTTCATTTAACTGGACTGTTTTTAATTTTAGAGCAAGCTATGAGATTAATCAGTCCAGTTTCAGTCCATCTGTACAGCCTCAAAACCATAAACAATGAGACAAACAACGTGACAAAGAATTAAGATGAAAAATGAAAAAACTATACAAACAAAAAAAGACAACTGGAAATAAAAAAAAGTCAGAGATTGCACAAATCATGTCAAATCAAGACAAAGCCATGAAAAGTGAGCTTAGGATTTAAAAGAAGGAACACATTTAGCTGTTGTAATGTGAAGAAGGCTGAACACTTGTCCACAGTATTAAAAGAAAAGTAAAAAACAGCTTTATGAATTAAATGAAACACTGTTGCTCCTCGTCCATGAACATTTAAATAAGCCTATTTATTTAAAAAGCTGAACTATTGGATTGATATTTTGTCTGCAAATATCCTCGTTCTTCTTCAGAACACTTCTTGTCTTCTGGGAAAGCACAATAATAAAGACATTGCGAGGATTCAAAAGTCAGAAATGACCTTGTACAAAAATGGAACTTTACAAAATTACACATTGTCTCAATTCTGTTGGATTTCTGTTACTTCACATCACTGACAAATATCATATGTTTAGCTTCTGGGAAGAAGCTGAAGGTCTCCCAAAGTGTGCTGTCAACCAGGACACTGTCATTGTTTTGTTACAAATTGTGTGTGTGTGCCTGTGTGTGCATTTATCCTTCTGTGCAGCTCTCTGTAGGGGATGAAGTGTTTCTGAGAAGTGCCTGGGATCTTTTCATAGAAACCAGATGAGAGGTCAGTATCATGAGACCACCTGTGGGTTTTTCACTGTGGCTTCATTTTGAAATCTCACAACAAATTATCAAAAAAAGACGCCCTCAGTCTCCCCTTGCCTTGTTATGCCTCAGATCACTGGAAAATCACCGGAATATCACTCTAGGAAATCCTGTGATCAACACAGTCCCACAGTTGTATTCATTATTATTAATATCAAATTATGATTGCAGCTGAACCCACACAGTGCCGGCTCTAGCCTAGGTAGCACCGATAGGCGAGATCTGGAGGCACAAGTATACTTTACCTCCAGTATCAATCTGGGTGAATTTACATTTCAGGAGGGACCGAGTCCTGTCAGTGTGTACATGATGTGCACATTATAAAACAATTAGGGCTACATCTAAAAATGTGTTTCCATGTTTTTTTAATGACTTCAAAAGGTTGCATTTAGTCAAATGAGTAAATACTATGAGAAAAGCAACCAGCCACCCACATGAACTGAGAACTGATCCTGCTGATGTGATGGCAGATTTTGATTATCCAGAGGAAACAGGGTTTGGAGATTTGCATCAAGGGAGGACTCGCACACTGGAAGAGAGCAAAAGGGCAAATGTTTTAATCCACGGTGGACTTTCCCCCATGCAAAATGAGACATGCATGATGAGCAGCCCTATATATGGGTTACTCTGCAGCTGCACCTAGTCAATGATCTAGGGCTTGATTAAACACACATGAAGCCAATTGCCAGCAGGTCAAGTCATTACAAACAGATTAGATGAATACAGTTCCATAGCATTAACACATTCTCATACACATACTGATAAATACATACAAATGTTAGCTTGTACACTGGGAATGGGATCCACCGGTATGAAAAGACAAGAAGATAGAGTCACGGAAAACAGGTCACAAAACAAAACAGTATCTAATTCTTCATTTAAGCCACTGGGGTGTAGCGTTTTAAGGTAGAAGATGTATTTGCATTCACATTGGAGTAAAATCTGATCCACATTACCACCACAACGATTAGGAATCATCATATCAATGCCACAGAATGCCAAATCTGAAACAGAATGATTGCCATCTGCAAAGTGTCTTGCAACAGCTGATTTAGGATCAGCACGACAAGATCATCAAAAGAGACAACTTTGTTTCAGAGTCTGAGTAGTCATGTGTCAGTTAATCTAACATGCAGGAGGCTTTTCCCCAATCAACATACCGGTAGTCATGAGCGTTCAGTTGATGTGGGTGAGCTGTGCGTAATTAAAATAATTTGTGATTCAAGGGTGTCCTTTGAAGCTCTGCAAAGCAGAGATGATGACGTACATACAACAGCTGAGGCATTGTTTCCTTTGCACGGTGTTACCTCGAGCAAGATAGCTGAAGCAATACTGATGAGCTCCAGTGGGGTTTAAAGTATAAACCATAGATATAAAACAATAGAGGCTGCATTACATCATAACTGATGGGAACCGCCATCTTACCTGGGTATTGTTTACAATCGTCACCCATGGGCATCAACTATGTTAGTTGGCTGTGCAGCATCTAATTGCTTTACGAAAAGGACCAAAGAGACCAGGGAGGCTGGCATCAGTCCACATGTCAGTACAGAGTAGATGAGATATTTATTTTTTACATATGGGTCAACTACAAAAAGTTAGTAAACTAGGTAACTTTACCATTAGCTACTAAGTAATGGACCAGCTGAGTTCTAAGTTATTGCTGATTGCTAGCTCTTAGCAGCATCGATCTGTTAGCTAAATTTTTAGACTTTTACTAAATTTTGACATTCATGGTCCCTGACTTTGGTGATCCCCTGACTTTTCCTCTAGTACTACCAGCAATTCAAAGTTTTAACTTTAAACTCTAAAAAATTTAAATATAAAATAAAAATAAACTCTAAAATATCTCAACATCTACTTGGTGGATTGACGCTAACATTTATAGTTCCTAGATAATGAATCCTAATGACTTTGGTGATCAGTTGTAACAATTTTAGTGATCCTTAGTTTTCCATATAGCACCATCATCAGGTTTTATTTTAATTTGTTATTTTGGGTTATGACCAAATACCAACGCCATTCCCATCAGTCTCAGTTGTAGGCTACTTTGTGTTTAGTGCTAATTAGCAAACGTAAGGATACTAGCATGCTAACTAAGATGGTGAACATTGTAAACATTATACCTACTAAACATCAGCATGTTAGCATTGTGATTATGAGCATGTTAGCATTATGATTATAAGAATATTAGCATACTTATGTTAGCATTTAGCTCAAAACACTGATGTGCCTAAATGCAGCCTCACAGACCTGCTAGCATGGCTGTAGACTTGTTTTTTTATTCTTTTTTTTTACCCCATTCACAGCTTGTTTGCTCATTTGACTTTAATTCAATTTTATTAACATGCTTTTACTTAGTGCGGTGTTTACCACCATAACAATCGCATCGTCGGCCGCTATTTTCATAGCCAAGATGGCGACCATTGAGTGTGAGAAGTGTCCAGCGTTCCAATTTTTGACTGTTATGAGTAGCCTACACCATCCGAGTACTCGTAGTGCACTGCATTTTGCCATAGCTGTCAGTGTGAACGCACTTATGTACTTAAAATAGCAAGTGTAAGTACGGAAGAACACAAATTGAGACACAGCTTCAGAGTGGCGGCTCTTTACTAGAGATATTATCTAGCTGAATTATGTCCATTTAAGGAGAATCTCCAAGTTTACAATAAATATATGATAATTATTATAATAATATAATAAAACATTTATTCATATCATTTGAATATTTTATACATGTACCTCGTGAAAATTTTGGTGTAAAAGTTAGTAGGCAGCTGTAGTCCTACAGCTGATTCCATGTTGGGTCTAGTTTCCCATTGGCTAAACTACTGCTGGTTGGCTACACAAAGGGTTCATCCTCTGGGGATCATACATCAAATTTCAAGGCAATCCATCCAATAATTGTTGAGATATTTCAGTCTGGATCAAAGTGGTGGACCGACCACCAGACTGATACATCTACACACAGACAAACTGACACTGGCATCCCTAGAACTATGCCATTCGTGTGGCTAATAAAAATAATTTTTTGAAAAATGTGACATTAAAAAAGTGTCAATGACTTACAAAATTCATATTCTTATGTGAGTTTTTCTGTAGTGATTCTGTAATCAACGGACATATCGTATTCCATACAGATAGAAGCACTCTTACCAGAGTAAATTTAACCAGCACTATGTTTGTGTTTAACCGTTGCAACTCTGTCCAACCCGACAGCAAATCATAAATTAAAAATGAAAGAGTTTTTACAAATGTTTTAAAAATTAAATTAAATTTAATTAGTTAGGAAAAACCGGAGCACCCGGAGAAAACCTGTAAAGGAAGCAAGCAGGGACCAGAGTTTGCCCAGGGTTTTACTTTCTTACAGTAACGCTACAATGCAGGCCAAACACATCCTTCTTTATCTCCTCAATGTGCTGTCGCAGGACATCTAAGCTCACACCCTCTTTCTTCTCTTCCTTGTCTTGTTTTCGGCTTTAACGTTTTTGTTTAGTCGGTCAGCTGTTGAATTATTTCTTTGTCGCGTCTCCCATTTCTTTGTCGTCCACACTTTCAAAATTCTGTAACTCTTCGTGGAGCTCCTGACTTTTGTTGCGGCGAACAGAAATCTCATGGCCCATTCTTATGTTATCATACTTGCTTTCTAAAGCTTCTTGTCGTCTGCGAAGATTCTCAAATTCCTGCATGATGGTGGCCTCCTCGCGGAAAATGGCATCCGTCTGAGCTTTGAAGTCATAATATTTGTTGAGCCAAGGTTTCACATCTTTGTATCGTTCTTTCAAATCCTGAATTTTGCCTTTGAGGTTGTAATTGTGCTCTATCTTGGCCCGTTTTTCGGCTTTCAGTCTTTTATATTGGTCCCTCATGCTTTCTCCATCTCTAAGTTTTTCAGTCATCTCCTGAACCTCTTGTTGAAGATTAATGTTGTGATCCCTTAAGGCTTTGTTGTCCTCCTGCTCTGTTTTACATTTCTCTTCCAGGCCATTTTGCTTAACGATTTTCCCCCAGAGGTTCAGAACCTTCTTTTTCAGCACATTATTATGCTGGTTCAAGGTTTTGTTTTCTGTTTTCATCAACTTGTATTCATCCTCTAATGCTTTGGGGACCTTATATACCCTGTGTATCGCCATAATTTCTTGCTCGAGAATGTAGCTATTTCGGACAAGGTTTTGTTTTTCCTCTTGAGCAGACCTACATTTTTCCTCCAAGGCTGTTTGAGTCTCTAGCTGAATACGCAATTTGCTCAATTGCTTTTCAAGGTATTTGTTTAAATTACTGACTCTTTTTCTATCAGCTTTTGCCTTTTTATATTTCTTTTGTAACTCTTGGCTATTTACCAGCTGATTGTTGAGCTCAGCTATTTGGGCAGTCAAGACGCCATTCTGTTGTTTTATGGCTTCTGTTTCCTCAGTAACTGAGCAAAACTTGGAGAGAAGACTTTTGTGTCCATCTTTGTCATTCTCCTGGTGGATGGGGCGGTCACCATCACACTCCTGAGGAACGGCCTGTTTACATCGAAACATTTTGTGTTTAGTTTTTGTCTTCTGTATATCACTGTGTATAATACTGTGTATACAGCAAGCTGTTTTACGAGTATTGAGGAGATAATACACCACGCACTGAAACTACGCTGACGACCTGATCTGTGTTTGGAACAGAAATGAACAGAGCAGGGACAGAAGCAGAGCAACATCTGTTCTCTGCAATCTGAAGTCTGCTATGCATCAAAGGACAGGAAGTGACACCACATTCTAAAAGAAAATGTTAGCTCCGCCCAGAATTAGGAAGCTCAGAATGTTATGTCATAGTGACGTCACATAGTGACATGCCATGACCTCCCGCCGCTGACCATAGATATAAACAGGCATTACGTCATAACTGATGGGATAACCGTTCGCACTCCACACGTCAGTACAGAGTAGATGAGAGATTTATTTATAGGTCAACTAAAACTACAAAAAGTTAGTAAACTAGGTAACTTTACCGTTAGCTGCTAAGTTACGGACCAGCTGAGTTCTAAGTTATTGCTGATTGCTAGCTCTCAGCAGCATCGATCTGTTAGCTACATAGATAAGTTATAACGTGATCGTCCTCACTCCTAAATCCCATTGCATAAATCACCAGGCAAATCAACACAACAGTAACGTTAGCCACATCCTTGACAACAACACGGAACACTAACCAAGCACACGATCAGCCAGTTTATTGTTATTCGAGGCCCGAGGGGTCGTGCTTAACGTTACATCACGTGAGAATGAAAGACAATTGCGACGAGTCCATCAGGAGTTCTGCTGAAGGCATTAACGTTACGAAGTTTACAGTAAACCTTCGCAAACAAACTTGCTTTATCAAATAACTCCTCACTTACAGTTAGCAAGGCTCTCCAACCTCTCCTCTTATCAGCAAAACAAACCCTGTGTGCGCGTGCGCGTGCGTGCGTGCGGGTGTGAGAGAGAAATATATCTTTGCCTTACAATGTATGATATTAATAAATATATTAATATATTACAGTAGGTGTGTTTCTCTCTTGTGTTTCTGATTGTAATTGCCTGTCAATATTGTCCATAATACTGAATCTATTTAGGATTTCCACATAAAAGATATTGCTTAATGTAATATATTAGACATTCAGAATACCAAAGACTTTACTTTAATATAGACTTTAGACTCTATATTAAGTTAGGCAAAATTCAAAAAATAAAATAATTGTCTGCAATATAAGCGCACAATTACAAAATTATCTTCATGATTGAAAGCATGATTTGTTCTCTTGGAGCTATAATAATCACATTTCTACCAGAAACTTTATTTTTTGGTTCATTCTAGACAGGCACAGCTGTCTTACACTCATTACTTTGAATAAAAAACAGTATTGGTGTATTGGTAGAAAAATACAAGGATTTTAAAGACAACTTAAGCCTATTTCACCATAGGTTCCAATTACAGCAAGTTTAAAACTGGACCCAGGTAAGATGGCTGCCATATGTTTCCATCCTGGAATGGCAAGTCATTATGACACGTTGCATCTACTGTTTTATATCTATGATATATATATAAACTCTGTACTTTTTGATTCTTTGAGAAATATGTACCCTACTGCTGACATTTTTATTGCAACATCACACTTAAATGTAGGTGTGATGAGGTTTAAAAAGACTGTCAACATATTGTGGACATAAAATTATGTTTCAAAAAATTCTTAGACTGACAATAAGTTGATAATTTATGAGCCTCTGGTTTATGTATTTTAGCTTGTGGTTCACTTATTCATTCTTTCATCAAGAACACATAGAAAGATATAATATTTGTCAGTTAACTGCAAATTGCAGGTGTGTGTGTGTATTATGACTCCACACATCAATACTCAAATGGTCTCCCGTGTTTCCTCGCTGGATGCAGCCTCAGTGAGAGCAGGCAGAGGGCTGAAGAAGAAAACAAGGGGAAAGAGGAGGGAAAAGGTGGAAGTATCAACACAGAGTAAAGACTGTGCCAGGCTCCTGGCAGCTGCTGTATTTTTTCTCCTGGGGTATCAACTGAGGTTTCAGGGTGACTGAGAGGACAGCAAACTGATAGCTGTAAAGATGGACATATTGTCATATATCCAGTTACAATCAAAGCGAATAGAATGTTTCTTTTAGACTAAGATATGTACCAGACAGACTTGGATTCTGTAGAAGCGACAAGAATGTTTTTCTCTCTTCTTTCTTTCTGAGAAAACTGTATCAAAACAATGTTCTCCAGGGAACATCCTTGTGTTTCAAAGTTGTTGTTATCAGGATGCTCTCACACAGGATGAACACATAATGGTAAGACTACAGTGCTTGATTTTTGAGTGTGCTGTTGACACTATTCTCCCACAACGCAATGCACAATGGAAAAGGAAAATCAAACTAATTGTGGATTGAAAAAAAACCCCCCAAACTATTACATCTCAAAAACATTTTGATGTCTGTTTGTGAAGTTTATTTGTTAGCATTGGTGGATTAAGTATTGCAATCTTTTTGCAATGGCCTACCATATTACAAAAATACTCCACTAAGTAAAAGTCCTGCATTCATAATTTTACTTAAATCAAACTGAATTTTTTGGACACTTAGGGTCAGCGGAAACCAGTTGTGAACACAACTTTGACATATTATCTTTAAGTTGATCCGGCAAACTTGTTTTTATACATCCAGTAGTTAAAACTCTAAAGTGTACTTAAGCATAGTACTTAAGTAAATTAACTTTGTTACATTCAACCACTGACTTCCAGTGATACTTAGTGATAAGCTGCAATTTGATTGACATGCATCAGTGCAAGTATTATATAATTTCCTGTTAGTATATAACAGTTAAGCATGTTGTGTAAAAAACAAGCATACCAACACAATTAGAATGTAATTCTATACTATACTACATACTAATCATCATAGTTAGTATACAAAAATAGGAACACACATTTTATACTAACAGGAAATTATACAATGTGTATGTGTAAGGTAGGTTGAATCAAAGTTCAACTTTGGAATGTCACTGTCAATTAAATGACATAAATAAACATCAAAATATTTTTTTTAATTATTTTTTTGGAGCAGTTTTACCATCACCCACAATTTATTTTTTTCCTTTGAGCATTGCATTGTGGGAGAATAGTGTGCATCAACAGCACACACAAAAATGGACTGTATTGAGTCTGCATTATGTCAGCTTTGAGTACACTTAATTCTGTCAATTCTGGGAATAAACACTCCAGCAAGTTAGTTGATAGTCATTTTTATTGAGCAGAAAAAAACCCTCAAAATGAGTGTGTTAAACTGTGGTTCTTCATGTTAAAGCTCATCACTAATAAAGTGCACTTTCAGTTTACAGCCAAATGGAGACTCCACTTCATCTCCTCTTTCCCTCCCACAAGGTCAATCAGATCCCACCTGGTGCAGGACTCCCTGCACCGGAGCGCTCCGTGGTAGAACACTATCACAGTAAGATATATAAGACCAAGTGCAACGACTGAGCATCTCAGTGAGGTGAGTGTATAAGTGTTAATGGAAGATCGGCGCGTCAAGAGTGTCTTTCCTGTCACCCAGGTCTAAAACGTCTCAGACCATTCCTGCTGCTGTTTTCTATCCTGGCTCAGTTCAACCCAGTAAAAGCAATAATATGACAGATGGTGACTTCTGCACAAATGTGATTATGTAATTGTAAAATAACAGTATTTCTTAACAGGGTTTCATTAATGGTCAGCATTTAACTAAAATCTTTGCCATGAGTGTCTTTACATTTTGAGATCTTCGCTTTAAAAAAATATTTTCCTATTTCCAGAAGTGTTTTTCTACAGAATATATATGTACAGTTGTAACTTTACAAAGAAAATAATGTTCTGTTATAGACGGTTGCAAGGTCAGTATCAACTCCAGTTTGGCACGTATTCCTTGTGACTTCACCCAGTAACAGACTAAATGGAAGAGACAACAGAAAAAAGTGCATTCAACACCCAGAGTTTCATTATTTTCACTTTAAATTCTGCCTCTCCCGAATAGACACACACACACACTAAGCTAGCAAATCAATCCTATTCCTACCTCTTATTTATAATGAGATGCGTTTGAAATGGTAATTCCTCTGATGTTCAGCAAATAGGAATGTCATTCACCAAAAAAAAAAAAGTTTTTTTGATGTCGCACTATTCTACAGGGCATGGCCACAAACCCTGGGGAATGGGAGAAAAACATCTACAGTACAAGGCATATGACCTAACATTGAAGCTTGAATTTTAACTCTCTATGGGATATAGGATTCCAATGTGCTACATATGACACACACAATTTGTCATCAAAATCAGAGACAAACCAAGAGGAAACTGCTAAGGTGTACTTCAACATGGGAATGAAAAAAAGAGAATGTCATGGAAGGGTACAAAACAGATGGATGAAAGAACGTTGTTGCTAACTTCCCAGCAGGTAGTGTGCATTGCACGTGGTGAAGGGGGGATTTACTTTGACATCACGAGCACACAGCACTGGGAAAAGATCAGCTGCTAAGAAACACACCTACTACTAACATTTAATTATACTTTATATTAGTCTCACTGGGAAATTCCACATTGGATAACTTCGCCTCTTATTGCACCATATTCACTTTTTCATGTCAATCAAAAGATTAGGCAGTTCTGGGTTGTGTCTCACTTGCATCATGTTAATATGTCTTATCTTTTTATTTAACATGCAAACTACAAAATGAAACTGATAAAACCAATTTTTTTAGCTGTCCTATCAAGTTGTGTATTAAATATACCATGTCCTTCACACTGAGAGCTTAGACAGTTTTAACATACAAAGCTCTCAAAAGAGCCATATTACACACATACACCTTCATTATCTACCAGTCTGCATTACAAATAACAGTAATCAATATGTTAAGTTCAATAAATAGGGGTTTTCTATCAGAATACAAAATTATAAAGATTCAGCTGATTGAATGGAGATCCACCTGAGGATTTCCTTTCATGTGTAGTGTTAGAGCATTTGGCTCAGCTGGATTAAGTGTTAAAGTATTGATGCTATCTGGCTAACATGAGTTGTCACGGCCGACAGACAGCAGCTCACAGAGTGATTCTCTATGGGACGAAGTAACCTCTATACTGTCAACAGTAACCGTTTAACTTCAGGTAGTTTTCAGCTTGTGAGTTCTCTCTAACTAATGCTCAGATATTGCTTCAAAACCACTGGAAATGCATGAAATCAATCTCTGCGTATTATACAGTGATTGTCTCCAACTTCATTCACGTCTCATGAATCCACCAGGGACATGAACATATGAAAGGACTGGACAGTGGTGGGGGAAAAAGCCCTAATGAAAGGAATTATGAGGGGGTGACACATCATGAAGTAGACCTTATATACATATAAATGATATAGTACAATTTCTGACAGCAGTCTGAATGTGCACCAGACCCTTCACCCCATCACGTTCCTGGAAGAGAATCGCCTCTGCAGGCTTCTCACGCTAGTCTACACCAAGCGGGTGGGGCTCGATGTGAATGTAGACACCTTTTTCTGTCGTACTGTTTGGAGCATTTTTGCTTTTGTTTTAAAGTGCAGACCAGATGCAGGTGACTAAAAGGCAAGAAGTAAATTACACAGACAGAGTGATGAAGCGCAGGTAAACCCAGAGGTTGGGTGTTGGGACAGAGGATTGGCACATACGTCAGAGAGGTCTGACTTGGAGAATGGGAGCAAAATGGGATGGAGATGGCAGGAGTCTGGGTGTGTTAGGCTCAAGGTAAAAAAAAAAACAACAACATAAAATACAGGTCTCATCCTATTCAGTCTGATCCAGCTCCAGTCACTCCCTCGACTGGTAGAAGAGGATGTATCCCGACTCAGAGTTCTTGGAGATGTCTGAGGTAAGCCCATAAAACTCCTCGATGGCCTGGGCGTCAATTTTCTGCACAACACAAGTAAGATGCTGTTTACTGATAAGACAAACAGATGAGTCAAGGAACATGGAGCAGAGCAGAACGGAGTGACACACCTCCACAATGTCGTCATCAAACAGCAGCCAGAAGCCATGACTCTTCACTATGGTGATGTAATGACCTCTGTTTGGGCCACTGAGGGAACAGAGACAAACAGTGACTCTCTATTGTACAGATGTTGCAATCTCAAAACTCCCACACGGTACTACACCCGTTTCCTGTAGTAGCTGCTGAAGTCATTAATGCAGTTTGCCACACAAATATTCATTGTCATTATATTTTAGGATTTCAAAATGGAAAGTAAATAATTACATGAAAGCTTTCTTCTTTATCTTATTATTTATCATTATTATGTAATCCAACAGAATATACTGTATATACCAGAGCATCTAATCATCTTTGGGTCACATTTAAATTCTGTCCGGGGAATCTGCTTCACAATTCCAACCGATTGTAACGTCACATTTGTGTTACAGGTTAAGGCCAGTTCAGACCAAAGATTCGCGACGAGGCGAGTTGAACCTGCCAATTTACACCAGTGTGACTAGACGAGACGGTTTATCGTTTCCATAGCAACGACTCTCTGTACTTCCGTTCTAACTGAAGGCTTTTCAGGCTTTTTTGTGGCCGGATGTAATTTGTATCGTCTTAAAATATGAATGAGGACAGTGATAGTGAGTTACTTGCTACAGTTGCATTTCTAGTATTGATGAAGTGACAAAAACATAAAGAGGGTCGAGATGACCAGCTGACTCCGCTACGAGCTGATTGGCTGTTGAAACAGGTGACGTGTCTTACGTTCTAAAACCAGCTGCTGGCGATTTGACAAGCTGAGTCACAGGCGGTGGAATCAGCTGGCTTGAGTCGAGCTGAGGCGGGCCAGATCACACTGCTGCAACGTCTCCCCGTGATGTCCTAAAACGGTTTCACAAATCTTTGGCCTGAACTGGGCTTTATTCTAAGCAGCAGCGCGGCAGCTCTGTCTTTGAAGAAGAGAGCTACTCCAATCTCATACCTGAGTACATGCCAAGGTCCTCTTATGCTGCTGTTTATCAGTTGCAAGTTTTAAGAAATAATAAGACATAATGGGAAATGTGCTTATGCGCTTTCTTCTAGTCTTGTCGGCACAGTGAGAATTTTCAGAATCTATGAATATGCAAATATTTTTTCATTTCTAAAGTTTAACTGCTGGACATCACATGGCTCCTAGTTCATGGAAAAGTCCTCACACTTGTGTAAGTTGATTATTGAACCATGATTGGCTTCCAAACTAGATGTGATGTCACAAAACCATCTCATACGTATACATTATCACCAACTAACAGGGAATAGAGTGATGGGGTACAGATAGAATCAGTGACCTGATTTTTAGACAGAGGACCATCGGCTAAAACCTGTTCGCACGTAAGAGTCGAACAAGTCTGATCAGTGAGTCTGGAGAAGCTTGGGGGAAATGAGCTTTGTCGTGTTTTAGTGACACTATGATAGATCTGTACATGCCAGGTTGGTATCAAGTGTGACCACGCCCTAGCTCATACTGAGATCTTTTATTTTGGTAATCATTATACTGTACCTGCCACAGTGAACCACCACAGCCACTAGATCGTACATGCGATCCAGGTTAACTGCATCCCCAGATGTGTTGAACAGACGGAGTTCTAAGGGGAAAACCACTCGATAGGACAGCTTGGTGTAGCGGTGCAGCTGCTCCATGTACTTAAACCTCTTCAGGTGCAGTGCCAGGATCATGGGGAGCTTCTTCACACGCATCCTGGAGAGAAACATCCATGCTCAGAGAAGTGTGTTCGTGCACAATGACACATCACAGTGGTATTAAGCTCTGTGCTTTACTGACCGCTTCTGTGCTTCCTGCTTGCTGCAGCATGTCTCACAGTAGTATTTGTATTCACTGCACAAAGTCTCTGTGTTACTGAAGTCCCTGGAGGGGAGAGCATGCCACAGGAGGCTTGGTTATTCAGTCTCACTCCGACCTAAGGAAATATAATCTACTATCAGCCTTTTAGCTGTGACTGAATGTATAATAAATGTTTACTACCTGAGACAGTGTGTTATTGATGTGTTCTGCTCCACATCTACAGAAAGATCCAGAAAATCTTCATCTTTGCTGCTCACCTGTCAAAGAAAGAGAGACATAAGTTAACTAAACTGTCATTTTCTTTGACTGAGTCAGTGAGGACAGAACATCCACCCGCCCACACCTACACACACACACACACACACACACACAGTCTTTGAAATGCTTATCATAGTGAGAAGCTTTTGTCTCTGCACAGTGCAGCGCCTTGGTGTTTGCAGGGGTTGTGCAGGGCAACCCGTTCCACTCCTCGCCCTCAGAATTGTGAGGACAAAGCCTCCGCCAGCCCTGACGTAAAGTGGGTGGCTGGAACACACCAGGCGTACTCACTGCATCTTCTTTTTTTTTTTTGCATCTCTCAGCATCTCTCCAAAAGGCTAATCCCTTTTTCAGACTTATTCAGGAGAGATCTCTTACTCAGGGTTACACAGAGACTGGCAGAGCCGTGGACACATAACAACATAAAATACACTAGCCCTCTGATAGAACTCAGTAGGCGAATACAGCAGAGCCACACACCGTTTCACAGTTGAGGCAGCGTGTCTCATTGGTCAGTGTGCCTTGGAAGATGTCGTGAACCCAGGTTGGCTCCGTCTTGTTCTCCGTCTCGGTCTCCGTGGTGACGGTGGTGCCGTTGTTCTTGAGGCGTCCGTTCTGCTTTTCCTGCTTCTTCTCCTCTTGCAGGATGTCGGCCACCGTGTTCAGCAGGTAGTTGAGGAATTCGTGGGCATCCTGTTGCATGTAGTTGTCGAACAGATCTGGAAGGATGCAGAGATAAAGTTAAGGGTGATAATTCATAGAGGGGAACTGATGGGGATGTCACAGTCAAGTATTTTGGCCATTGACATTTTGACTTGTATATAATAATAACAGTAATGACTGCTGGCTCACTGTGATTAGTTACACCTGTGCTTTTCAAGCTATGAGACATTTCTACAGACAATTTCTGTCTTGAGAGTAGAAAGGTCTACTGTACATCATGTAAATAAAATCAACAGGCTACAACGACAACACCAACATCCACACACGCTCCTGTTTTGACAGATCTGTATGGGAAAGGTGAAATCTGAGAAGTGGGGAATCGAGGGGGACGAGAAAGAGAGAGCAGAGGGGGGGAAAAAAAGTCCAGAGAGGAGGCAGCTGACCAAAGCTGGGTCCCAACAGAGACTGCATTGTTCATTCACATAAAGAGCTTGCTCAATATGGACAGCAGAGAACAGTCAGCCTCTCTGTCAGTTCTACTGAATGACCTTACCTCCAACATGCACCTGCCCCTCACCTCTAATATTCAGACTACATTAAAGCCACCACTGCTACAGACATGCAACACAAAAGCACAGATCTCCACGCTGTGATCGTTTATGAACATGTATGTGGAGAGGAGCACTCGGTGGCTTTGGCAAAAAGAACACAAAATAGAAAAGCCTGTTATAGCCTACTATAGAAAACACATTGATTTGAGCCCCTCTTCAGCATGTCAGACACCAAACCACACAGGGGACACAGTAAATAGACTTTTTTCATGGGGCACAATTGAAGTTATAATAGCAAGAAAAGCACAGGTGTAACTAATAATTAATTAACGATGGCTGTCGGTTCCACTCAGTGTCCCAGCCAGCCATACCAGTGAGGCAGCGCGCACAAAGGAATGCACACATCAGTAATGTTATTAATTACACCTGTGCTTCTCCTGCTACATGTCAAAATGTGAGCTTTGAAAACTGTCCGTTGTAGTGATTAAGAAGTGTTATATCAAGTAATATCCTCTTTTAAATCCGTCCTTAAAACAGAATTGTATCTTATGGCTTCATCTTAACTCATGGTAATTTGTTGGAATTGTTTTAACTATCTTTTTATTTCATTTTATCTTTTACATTTTGGATTTGATGTCATTTTCTATTCCTTCTTTTACTGTAAAGCACTTTGTAACTTACAGATATGTTACACATCATGCATGTTTTAGTTTTCATGATGTAGGTACTGTTAAGCATTTCACAATGTCGTTGCTCTGTGCTGCACCAGGTGTATCTTTTAAATTCATTAATCTGATGCTTATTTGTTGCTGCCACCTGAGTGCAGTTTGGTGTCGGCAAAAAGCTTAGCTCAAAACATCTAGCCACATTTAAAGTCACGGTGCACAGACTTTTCAGTTGTTCTGATAAACTAAATATTTCATCTCAAGACAAGATTTACTATTCATCTATTCAGGCTTTTACTGCATCACCCATGTGCTCTCACCGTTCTCTTTCCGTAGGCGGGAGATGAACTTCTTGGGAGGGATGACGCCCACTTTCTTTTTCTGTGTGGCAATGGAGTGGAAGAGGTCAGCCAGGCATGTGAGCAGGTTCTCCTTCTTCTTCTGCTGGGCTTTGTAAGCCAGCACGTTCTCCCGGAAAGGCCGGCAGAAGTAGAGAGCCTGGAGCACCGAGTTACAGTAACATGTGTTTCCAAACTGACGGAGGAAGGGACGGGGGCACACAAACAAAGACGAGGACAAAAAGGGGATTCAGTCCATTTGTCTTTTTAGATTTTCTGTAGCAAAATGCAGATGTGCTCTATTGTTTTCATCCATTTGGCAGACACTGCATCTAAGGTGTTGAGAAACTTGGGTGTTTATGTAAATGCCATATTAAGGAAACAGAACATCCCTATTGGCCAACAGACTCACAAACAACACGGTCACCTTCAGTACTAACTGTCCAGTAGAGGACGTGACTCACCGGAGTCCCATAGCAGTTTGCTTTGAAAAATGACACCAGTGTTTTTTGGCAACGACCTTTGTTAATGTATGAGAGGATTTAGTGATACTCACGTTGACCAATCCAAAGTAGTGTTCATTGATTGGGAATTGCTCCGGGCCGATGTCTTTCTCCAGAGCAGAGGCATTGGTGCCCTGAAACAGAGACAAAACATGAAAACGTGTTTTGCTTTTTTGTCATCATCACCATCATCTCATATAACACAGTCTTCACACATTTATTATGGAGAGTTACAAGGCTAAGATGAAAACCTGATTTGTTTAGTCTAGTCTATGTATATGTAGCCAAATTAATATGGAAATGTTGATAGTCAAGGAGCACCAGCAGGCTACTGAGGGTTTAATGCCATCGCTAAGAGATAAACCAAAATTAGAGGCCTCTCTTTCATACAGTGTAATTGATTAAATTATCCTTTCTGCCAAATTTCAAAGTATCAGTTTCCCACAGAATGTTGCAGCTCGTCTCGATGCCTTTTCTTGCCAGAAAAAACCCCCAAACAAACTTCCTGTCAAAAGTAGAAAAAGGATATGGTCTAAATAGGTAGGCCCATGTCAAAAGTCAGGGGTATTTTGCTCGTGATTGCTTAGACAGACCACTTATCTCTTGTCAGAGGCTTTTCACTTGCCAGAGCTCAATGCTTTTCCAAATGAACCACAGCTTTGTAGAGTGAACACAGAAGACAATTTAGTTTGGGGGATGGCTTTGACTTTCAATGGCTGTCATTTCTCTCTGTCAAAGCAGACAGTGAGTGAATACCTCTTTGTCTGATTTGCCGCTTCCAGTGTGGGATGCAGCAGCACATATGCAGGCACAAGTCCATCTACTGTACATATACAAACTCATTCTTTCTTTGTGGGATATCTTATAATGCAAACATTGGCCTTTATTCTACAAAACTGGAGAGAAAATATTGGGCAAATTCAGTGAAAATGTACCACTAGTGGACCTGAAGGTCCATTAAAAATCTACACAAAGTTGGAATATCCGTGCAACCCCTACTGACGCCTGATGCCACAGTTTGACATTTGAGCCCCTCATTATAAACAGCAAGCAGTGGCATCATTTATTTAAAAGAGAAAAAGACTTTATCCTTGATTGTCTCAAAGAAAACAATACAAGTTAGGAGAACCTGAAGTGCGACAGGTGCGTTGGCAGAGCAGAAGATGCTGTGAAGAGTCATCACACCTGCACACTGTCGTCACTTGCTCCATTATTACGGTCCCTTTCCTTTCTTTGTGTATAAAGCGAATTCACTATCTTTGTGCTTTTAAATGTCCTTGACCAACATATTGCAAATAATAGAGGATCAGCGTATAGGTGCCCTGAATACGCAAAAAGAAAAACTATTCCTAGTATCCCTTCAATAACAACGTGCTAGTTTTTACTTTCGATATATCTTGTACAATTTGAGAACATCTATGTAACCTTGAAACTTTCCTCAGTCTAAACTCTGGCTTAACTTTGTGCTTGAGTACCTTTAAGGTGGTGCAGTGTATTAAAGCATTTATCTCTTCTTTGCACTTCCCTTCTGCAAACATGCATATAGATCAGTTTTGTGCCTGCAGGCAAATTTCAACTGAAAACTAACAAAATGAGCAACTGAAGGTTTTGTCTGATGTGATGCAGAACAGTGGAAAACAGTTCATCGCATTAAACATCAGTTTGATTATTTTTCTAATGTCATTTTGCATATATTTGCCATATATGTGATATATTGATATTGGAAACAGAGCTAGATTTAAAACGATTAATTGATTAGTTGAATTTGATAATTGATCATCATTATCATTTTTATAAGCAATCCAAAAATGGTTCCAGCTTAAATGTGAATATTTCGTGTTTGTTCTATGACAGAAAACTGAATATCTTTGGGTTTTGTACTTTTGATTGGGCAAAACAATCCTTTTGAAACTGTATTAAGCTTTTTCCAAGAAAAAATGCCAAACATTAGCTGGTTCCAGTTTCTCAAATCTCAAGATGTGATGCTTTTCTTTGTCATATATGAGAGTATACTGAATATCTTTGGATTTTGGACTGCTGGTCAAATCAAACAAGCTATCTAAATACATCACCATGGGCTGTGTGAAATTATATTGTCACTATATCCTGACATTTTTAAACAATACAATTAATTGATTAATCAAGAAATAATCGGCAGATTAAACGCATAATAAGTGTAAGGTACAGCCCTAATTGGAAAAATAATAATATCAATGTTGTGATTCCGGAGAAGCTTACTTATTGTACAAGACACTGGCAGTCACGGGGGATAAAAGCTGCTTATATGAACTGACAGCCTACCACCTAATGACAACTAATGTCCACCCAAGCAGAATCCATTCAAACTTGACTTGTCTTTAGCAGTGCTGTAACACTTGTTCTGGAGGTCTATCTTCACCAATATGTCTGTAAAACTCAAAACACACACATACATATATAACTTGTTGTGCATGGGACACAGTGTAATAATAACTCAGTGTACTGGGTGTCACTAATGAAGGCCAGCAGCACTCAGAGGAGACTGACACTGCAGGCTTTTGACATCAGTATCCGGTCTAAATAAAGGGAAGACCAGTGGCTCTCTGCTACCAGGATGAAACCAGCCCTCTGCAGCAGCACCACATTATGCAATCACAACAAGCTGTCACAGGCAGCGCGCTGCTTCAGTCACCTGTCAATCATCGGTGACAGCTACACAAATTGCACGTTGTGTCGTCTCGCCGGGCTGCAACACACAACATCAACGCTACTAACACGGAGCAGTGTGGAAAGGTCTACGACACATTCACAATAACTAGATTTGGGAAGCAGGCCTGTCTGAGCACCGAGACCTGATAAACTGGATTCCCTATAAGTAGACAGCACCGTTACATTCGCTGTGCATCCTTGTTATAAAGAGTCTCCCCCCTCCGCACAGTGAGTCTGGGTCCAGGGGGGGAGGCGACTCACCCGTGTACATCATTATTACACACCAGGTCCAACACAGTGGCTGCAGGCAAATCGACAGCAACACACACAACCAGCGAGATACTCACCATATTACAAATGGAGGCGATGTTTCTGACAGTCATTTAGTTTACAGTGTCCTCCTACACCGCCATCTTTATAAAATAAACATGATTTTAGAGCAAGGCGACGCTGAGAAATGAAGTTAATTCGCAGCCGCGGCTGGAGGCCAGACTGCAAAACCCCAAGCGTCAGAAAGCAGGCAGAGAGACACGGAGCAGCATGCAGCCGGCACGGAGCGGAGAGTCAGGCCGCACTCAGCGTCCACACGGCCTCATCCTCGCGCACCTCTTAAAGACTCTACAGCCGGAAACCGCCGGTGCATGAGAGAAGAGTGGACGGACGAAGTTGCAGGCAGCAGGTTGTTAGCAACGACCAGGAAACAAGCGTGATGTGTGAGGAAGCGCAGTGGCTCCACCCACCTGAGATGAACCCCGGAGCTGATTGGTTCAGACTTACTGTGTTTGATTGACAAGATCGCAAAGCCAAATACAGACCTGGATGATGAAACTTAGGTGAGCTGCAACCAATCAACAGCAAGTGTTTGACACAATGGCGTGTGGGAGTTGTAGTTCACATTTGGGATGCATTTAAAGACACTTTGTAGGCTCTATGTAAAACTATGTTGTGATGCAAGATTAACCAAAGATGCGGTTTATTAATTGTATTAATTATTTTAATTTAGGCAATGCAATTTAGTCTATTCCCATAATGCAACTCTGTAGCGTCTTTCATCAAATAAAATAACAACAGAGTGAAAAAAATGACAAAATTCCCCAAGGGGATTAATAAAGTAGTTTCTTCTTCTTCTTCTTCTTCTTCTTCATTATACCCTCCCTGCCTGATAAACAATCACATCTTCTAAACTCCGTGTCACGAATGTATTGTAATGCAGGTTTTCTGTTAGAAATTTGTAGTCTCCAAGCCCAAATTGAGGTAACCCTGATGACGTCATCAGGGTTATTTTTTCAGACTTTAGAAAACTCCCTCCAGAGCCTCGGAAGACTTTATACACTATTAAAAAAGAAAAATCGGTGGAGTGGCCCTTTAGTCCTTAGAGACAAGCCTTAACTCTCAATATAGTGCTCGGCACATTTTGTAGACTAAATCACTAATCATTTAATTTGCAGGTATCCTTCACTCAAACCACCAATTAGCTGACCATAACGAAGAGAGGGAGGGCATTAAAAGGTAGGCGTCCTCTCTGTGGGGCTCTGCAGGAGTCCTGGGCCCTCAGGACACTCTCATTCACCACGGCCTGTGTTTGTGCTTTCAACAATCCCCCGGCAATTAACTCCTTAGTGATTTACATGTGAACAAAAAGAAAGGAAAACAACAAATATTTATGATTCTTCTTGACTTCAAAAGGAATGGGAAAGGAGAGAGGAATAAAAGTCTTCACAGGAAAACAAATAACAGAATAACAGGGTTGCCAGTTTGAGCTGTGGAGAATGGGAGAGTTTCATTGTTGAGCAGACGTTTGGTATGCGCCATGAGTTTATTGAGAAATTTGTTGATTGACATGTTCTCATAGATTTTTTTATGAATACTTGTGATTGACAAGGGAAACAATTACATGAGGTGGTGGTAGCTTGTGGGCTCTTACATATACAAACTGTTCCCAGACTTACTTTCTATTTCAGTCTAGTCTGTATTAATAGGATTGAGGGCCACTGCTTTTATTGTCATTGTCTCTTCCTGTACTTACGGATGGATATGTGGATATGGATAATGTGCTCACTGTAAAAAACATTTCATACACATTCACTGACATCCAGAAACCAAAGTAGGCATGAATGAAAACAGCTCCAGTTCTGTACATCTGACGATCTATTCCTAGCCTTGTTGATGAGATAAAATTTGTTTTATCTTTCTCTTTCCAGAGAGAGAGAGAGAGAGAGAGAGAGAGAGAGAGAGAGAGAGAGAGAGAGAGAGAGAGAGAGAACTATACTGAACTCAGAAAATGTTGGCTGCACCACTAAAAGCACTAATGACCTTCCTGTCGTTCAGCTGCTACTGAGAGAGGCAAATGAATTATGCATCATTTCCGTAGCACCAAGAAAATAATCCTCCAGTTTAGAATCTGTGATTCACTGCATCCTGCTGACATTTGGCACAGGCGTCAGAAACATCAAGGTTAGGAACAGTCTATTGAGATTGTTTTATAGGAGTTTACTTGCAACACCAATCTTTTCTTTTTCTTCTACTGTTTCAGAGCTGGTATATGTTATTGCTCTGTATTGCGATGGTTGCAAATACAGTATGAGTCAGAGCCCAAATCTTAACAAGTCTGACATTGCTAAGCATTCAGTTCCTTTATCAAGTTGCATTATTTGAAAGTAACAAATGAAAAATTACTGCACTTTTTATTTTATTCACTTTGTTTTGTCTCATTTTCAATGCTGTGTGACACAAAAGTCATATTCATTTACCTTACAAAACTAGAGACCCTACTTTTTTTTGTGCATTATTCTAAACTTTGTTTTTGTGTGGGTATAGGAACAACATATTGATGGTACCAGCAGCAGCCCACAGTTGCTGCACTGAAAGATGCTGATGGTTATACTTGATGATGATGTGACACCGTACACTATGAGTACTTTTTCTTTTATTTTCTTTCAGTTATTGGTTGCTTTTATAAAAATAAAGCACGGCAGTGTCTTTTTTTCTGCAGGACATTTCAAAGGGAGAGGCAGGTTCTGGTGTGTGTTTGTGTGTGTGTGTGCCTGATTTATGAATTGTACGTCCTGTATCAATAGCATGAAGAAGCCTTTGTCTAATGTATTATCTAGTGAGGTATCTTCGCACAAAGGTGTCATAGTTGCAGAGCAGGAAGAAGATAGGTATTTCGGTGAGCTCAAATATTAGTAAAGTCTTATGGTAGAAATATAATAGCACTCTGGGGAAAATTATATTGTATGAGTAAAAAACATAGTGCATAGTCATTAAAGCAGATTGGTTGAATGTAGAACACTTTCTCTTTTCTTGCGGAAAAGTCTGTTCGTGTCAGAGTCATTAACATTGACAGCAACACATAGATGCTCTACATAGAAACTTTATTGGTATCTTGACTTCCAATCATGATTAAGTTGGCCAATCTTCATTCTTCAAGAGACTTCATGCTAGAGTTACTATCCTGGTCGAGTTACATTCCTCATACTGCACCCATGGGGCTCCCTGAACACTAAAACCTAATGGAATAAACATTGCCTGTGTTATATCAATGGAGGTGAGGAGACAAATAATAAGAACATGGGCAGAACAAAGAGAACAGCAAGGAGAAGAGGGGGAGTAAGTTATTAGTTGCACAGACACGCTTTGGCACGCTTATTGGCTTCTGGTACACACTGTTCCAAACAGACTCATCTGGACTCTGGTTTACATATTCGGTACCCCTGCTTCTGTAAACAGAGGAACAGGGCATGCTTGGTACTGGCACTCAGTACTCTGTGGATGCGCAACAGGCTCACCACTGGATTGACACACTGGCATGGTGGACGTCTGTTTCCTGTGTCATCAGTGGACATCAGGACAGAACACGGAGAATTAATAGGGCCTACAAGGAAATGTTCTCAATGACAAGTTAACACACAGAAACTTATATGCATATTGATTATTCTATTAATTTTCAGATTAGTCAATTGATTGTTTAGTGTGTAAAAAGGTCAGAAAATACAGAGCCTATAAAAAGTATTTACCCCCCTTGGAAGTTTTGATGTTTTATTGTCTTACAACATTCAGTCAAAGTAGCTTTAATGTGGCTTTTTGACACGGATCAACAGGAAAATACCCTTTAATGTCAAAGTGAAAATGGATCCCTACAAAGTGATCTATATTCATTACAAATATAAAATACTTAATAGTTTTTGGCAGTACTAGTAGTCAAGTCAGTACTTAGTAGATGCACCTTTGGCAGCAATACAGTCTTGAGTCAGCTTGCACATCTCTGAAAACCTGCTCCAGCTGCATGGGGATTGTGCAACCTGACACGGTCTTTAAATCCCTTTTGAGTCAATGTTATAAAAGAATAAAACATGAAAACTTCAAAAATTAATATTTTTTATGGGCACTGTAGTAAAAAATGCAAAGTACGATTCCCTAGAGCCCAAACTGATGTCTTTAAAGTGCTTCTTTTGTCCAACAACAGCCAAAAAGCATAAGGTATTTAGTTTATAATGATATAAAACAGAGAAAAACTGAAAATCCTCATTTGATAAGGTGGAACCAGTTAGTAACTTATTACATTACCCATACAATATTTATGCCATTGGTAGAGTTCATTCAGGTGACAACCCTGTTCACAGCCTCATCCATGGTCCGCCCCAAATGCACCTGCTCCACAACCACTTTCAGTCGGTGAAACAGCGACAACGGCACAATAGCCGCATTGTTCTCATTACACAAAGTAGGGAGCAGAAGAGTGACCGTCTAACACAGGCATCCCTGGAAACTGTATCTGTATGTGTGCATTTGAGTGAGTGCACATTATCATGTGGGTGAAATTGGTGTACGGCAAATGGAAAGGGTTTTTGGAAAGGTTTATGTAGCGTTCAGTCAGCAGTTCATTTAAACACTCAGAAGGTCAGTGGATAATAGTGTCAGGCTATATAAAGAACTGGCCTAGTTTTTATGGACTTTTTATGGACTTCACAAACACAATTCACACAAGGACGATTTTGTTCACGCAAGATTTTGTTTTGCTATCAGGTCATGGGTGATTCTGGGTGCCCAAATAGTATCTGTAACTGTTGTTGACCTAAATGGCCTAAAATAGGAAGTATATCAAAAATATGCATGCCATTTGGAAGACAACCCCCAACCACACACACACACACACACACACACACACACACACACACACACATACATATGCACGCATGCTCATATATCATATCCACTCATCTCTATAGCAGCTCCAGATTCCTGGGCTGCCCTTCTTCGCCTCTGGAGGCTCAGCAGCATCTTGTCCTGATCACAGTCAATAACAATAGATGTGTTTGTATAACTGGATGTCTACAGTGAGCTGAGATGGCTGCAGAAGCACTGGAGCTTGGCCCACTTTCCAGTCCTGTGAACCGCATTAATTCACTCTGCCAGGTGCTTGCAAGACTGGAGGTCTGCTAAGTGAATGTACTGAAGGCTTTATCAGCCTTTACACAGCACAGGCTTAAGCTTGAGATTTTGATGGGTAACAGGGTAAAGGACCTTGACACAGGTTCTGTTGTACATGAAGCATGTGGCTTAAACCTTCACTGAAGCTTCTGCTCTACTAGAGAGATGAAAAATGACGACAGATATGTGCTCCTTGTTATTGTTTGGAAACTCAACTGTGAACTGTGAGGTTTAAAATCAGTGAGCCGGGAGGAAATTTGGGGGCACTTTAACAAAATCTGGGAGTGTACCTTTAAACACATATATACATTGTAGTAAATACATTCCAACAACCTGAGGTTTGCGGGGACCAAAACATTTGTTAAATGTACTGATTCAATATATTTTTAATGCAGTGTTGAGCTCCTCTCTGACGCAGCTGCATAGAAAATATTATGTGCAAGTGATTTTTTTTTTATCTGCTAGAAGTGACAACATTCCTCAGAAAATAATCACCACGGTCACCTTAACTTTTTTTGTGCGTCAAACCAGTGAAATATTTACCACAGAGAAGGAGACTAGCTGCATTGAAAACATCCGTGCAGGCACTATGTACTTCAGACAACGCAACATATGAAGCGCATGCAAGAATTCTCAGGTTTTTCAGTTTTTATCAGTGATATTACTAAAATCTCATAGCTCCACTCATTTTCAACTTTCTTCTACAATGAAAGGAATTGAAGAATCATTTTCAGTCACAGCAAGTCCCCCTGTCTGTGTTGTGTGAAGCATTAGGAAGAGACTTTCTGTATGTAGTCAGTGGTTTATTGAAGGGGACTTGAGTGGCACATGATGCTGTAGTACTCCCTCCTTCAGGACATCTGATGTACATCTATTTTCATTGTACTTGGTGCCAATTTTTACGTCGAGTACGGTGTGAAGAACATCGACATGTATCCTCCATTATTGCCCAGAGCAGTTTGTCTGTTTTCTTTTTCTCACTCTGTGGCAACCTAATGGTCCAGCTACACCACAACTCTTCCCTGCACAAAATGTGTTTGTGAAAGCCAGGCTGGGGTGGGCATAACCAGCATCCAAGTATCATCTGTGGTGGGGCTGGATAGAAGCAGAGGCATGGACCTTTAACACACCACTTAAATGTGTCAGATTTTACTCACAATATGAATGTCAGCAATGAAAAAACATCATGTCTTCGGTTACGTCTTTCAGCTTAGCAATTTACTGCATACAGTTAGAGTATAGAGTTGACCAAACGTGGGGAGATTTTCATTTTCTGCTTCCAACTACCATTACACTTTACACTTCCGATAATGCACACACCCAGCATCTGTTTTCTCACACGCTTTCTTCCTGTTAAGGGCCCTCACAAAGGACCGACGCTGCAGAGACAGGGTGACCTTGAAAATCTAGAGGGAGACTCGTCTCAGCCTGCCTCTGAATCAGGTCAACACGTGTTCATGAGGAAATGTTTTAGTTCTTTGTGCAACGTCTCTGAGGGTGCTGCATAATTACTGAGATTACGCCAAAGCATGGGAGTCTGTGTGGGTGTGTATGTGCATATGAATGAACGTGGTACACTCAGTGATGAGTGTATATTGTCATAATGAACATGTTGGAGGATCTGTTTGCAACAGTCGACTGTTCATGAGTCTGTCTGACTGAAGGTTTTGGAGGACGGTTCTATTCGTTTTAATGGGAATGAAAGAAGAATAAGTCATGATAAACTATCCTGTAAATTTTCACTGCGAACAAACAACATGACCTGAGCACAGATGTCACGCCTAAAACAGTGGTGGTTAAGTGTGAGTCTCAGGAACAAGGCTAAAATGACCAATTACCTCCCTGAACTCTGCTTCTCCAAAACAACTGCTTTAAGGCTTCTCTGCGTCAGAGCACTCACCCGACAAAAGGAGACGAGAAGAAATTCATCATGGGATTAATGAGCTCTAAGCCCTCTGAAGAAGCACCTCAGGCTTTATCTCATAAAAACACTTTCTAACCTGGACAAAGAAAAAATACTAAAAGACTGGCTTTTGTTGGTTTATTCAGCTATCAAAAGGATGTACCATTTTTCACCTTATTTAACTTAACTTAACATCAAATCACTGGACCTTAAGCTACCTCTGTTTTGTTGTTGTTGTGTCTGTCGACAGTATGTTGAGCGAATGTCCTTTAGGTCACACACTAAAACACGCCGTTAAAATCCTGGTGTTGTCATGTTTTTCAGTGTTTTCTATGTGTTTAGGCGGGCCTATTTATGCCATCAGATTTGTGTTCACAGGTGCCTAATCCACCTGTATTCAGGTTCATTCTCCCTGTGAGAGGTAGTGACAGGACTGAGCCTGTCTGTCAGTCTGCACACAAAACTTTATTTAGTCTTGAAGACACTGGAGTGACAGGAAAGCTGCCTCGGGGGTGGCAAAAGATGACAGATACATGGGTAAACTGAGAAAACAAGGTAATTAAGGTTATCGACATAAGATAATGATAACTACGGAAGAATAAAGATGATGATAAATGTCTGACAAAGGTCTGACTGAAACATAATCAGAATACATATTTTGTAGCTTATTTTCCATATGCACATTCTGTTCCTCCCTTTCCTGTGTTACTTTCTTATCTACACCTAAACCTGAATCAGGCTGCACGTGCACAGCAGCATCTGTATCCCTTTTCATGGGCTCTTGTTATGTGAGAGCTGACGAGCTGAACAGGTCACTGTGTCCAGCTGAGGACTGTGAAGAGGCCAGAGAAGAGTTGTGAACAGTCACATCAGTGCTGGCATGGTTAGAGCCAGAATCTCACCTCAGTCACAGATTTTATTTTCCCCTTTGTTGCACACAAAGACCAAAAATTCCACTCCATACCCACAGTACACACAGTACTACTACGCATAAACTTCCTCATACTGTTTGTATAATTGCCAGTATGTGAAGCAGTGCTTGGCAGTGGCTTCATTTTGGCCACTCAGTGACCACATCCATAGATCAGAGCTCCAGCCCTGGCCCAGAATCAGCCCCCAAGGAGGCTGTCTGTCTATATTAAACCACCACAGAGGCCCGACTCTGAACCTCTCTCTGCCTCCAGCATGAGCTCCAGCTCCGTTCAGGCTGGGCAGTAAACCAGGCTAGACAGATAGACAGGGCCGGGGGGGATTTACCGTCTGAATTACCGACAGAGGCCCAAAACCATAAATCTCAAACCACTGAACCCTGTGTCCCAACACGCTCTGTCCAGAGCAAAGTGTCCCCGTCCGTCTGTGTGCCTCTGTCACACTGATGATGGCTTTATCTCATTACAACACGGCTCCCAAGGTTTTTTTTTATGTAGAAATTACATTAGAAATAAATGTGTGTGTGTTGGTTGCCATGGATGCCTGAACAATAATGATTCATAAAAAATGAAGCTGAAGCTGAAATGGTTAGTCACACAGATATCTGGAGATATATTTATCCACTTCTCCTTTAAAAATGAAACAATTATTTGAACTTGATTGAACTTTTTTGGTTTTAATGCAAATTGATAACTTTCTATTCTCTAGCTCAACACTGTTTTCCCCCACCCCCTTTTCTTTGGTGCCTAATGGGTGTACCGCAGGGGTCAATCGCAGGCTCATTACTGTTTCGCCTACAAATGTGGGCTGATGACACCATTATTTACTGTAGACACATGGAAGAGGTGCAGAGGATGATGCTGTTATGGAGAAGGCAGCTGTCTGGGTTAATTATCTCTGACTTTACTAAACCTGTTGCTATGCTTTTCTCCATCAGAAATCAACATTGCCATCATTGCAGAAACATATCATTTGTTTTGCGACATACCATTATTATTTAAGATTCCTCCATCAGAAAAAAATGAAAAATGCCCTCCTTCCCCTCTCACATCAAAATTCTTAATCTTCCACTTAACATGGTTGAAAACAAAACAAATATGCGCAGAACAAGTGCAGTTGTACAAATTTTTCACTCACAGGTTTTGCACGTGAAAAGAAAACAACAGTTTCTCAATCTGTGAAAACAGGATAATGCCGGAGTTTAAAGTCTTAACTTAAATACACGTCTATGGTCACATGTACGCTTGACGAAAACACCCCTATCCTGTGTTAATGCTGCAACACCTAGTGCATTTGTCTGTCTGTCTGTCTCTTCTACATGCACACGGCTATATGTGTTGGCACACACAAACAGTTTGGGGACTGACACATGCATGTCAAACCTCAGAAATGAGAGTGGAAACCAGTTGTCCAATGTTACACCAGAGATCAGCTGTGGAATGTTAACAGCAGAAAGGGAGCATGAGAGAGAGGAGGAGGAGGAGGTGTGTGTGTGTGTGTGGGGGGGGGCACTATTGTCATTCAGAGCCAGCGCCATAGTAGGCTACCCCTAAAACCACCATTGCCACCCCCCTACTACTGTTGACATTCAGAGGTATGCAAATGGTTGAATATGCTGGGAGGTTTACATTTCAATAAGAAAAAGACAACCTCTCTTCCTTTATGTGGGTGAAGAGCTGCGTGTGCCAGCAGGCCAATACAATTTCCATTGGTCATTGGAAATGCAAATGTACTTGTAGATATAAACAAATAAGTGAAGAAATCTATGAAAAGATGTGTGAATAGATGCTGAGTTACCCTTGTCTTTGTGCATCGGCAGAAAGGTCCTGCAAGAAAAGGGAAAAAGTGAACAACAACTGGCCATTCCATTAAATTATTTCATAAATTATATATGGAACTTTTATGGAACATTTCAAAACCTCTACCTGCCTGTCGGTAGAGTCCAAATTTGGAGTATTAAGCAAGGTGTTTTTGTAGCTACAACATTACTAAACCTAAGACCAGGACTCTATGTAAAATAATTGGCTCCTAATAATCACCTTTGCAGACAATGATTAAAGGCAATGGCAATGATAAGCATCTATCATAGTACTGATAAACATATGACTGTGGCTCATAAGGTTTAGCCCTCAGGGTAGCTCCAAACTGTCCCAGTTTCTCTGATATCCCAAATGACCACCCTTTGTGGGATAAGGCCCGGGGGCAAGTGACAGCCATATGCCTTATCTCAGCTCCACTGTAAAAGGCGAGGCCACCTTGGGAAATCAGTCTTCACTTATATGTCAACAAGGACATCCTTCTTAGAACACCTCCTCCTCCTCCTCCCGATTTCACCTGCCCCTCCTCGTGCCCTCCGCCGATCCCCAATTAACTCGACATTCCTCTGTTTGCAGTGAATACCCCAAATTCTCCCTGACAATTGTCCACACCCCGGCTAAAAGATTACCCCCCATTTTACCCTCTCTAACCATCTATTGTCACCTCTGTGTGAGTGACACTCTGATCCCCAGTTCATAACTGTCTGCCTTGACTCAAAGGTATTCTAATTTACCTCCAGCCATCCCTCAGGGAAAGTGAAGGCAACACTGGCCTAAAGGCACGACTACACAGACAGCTGAGGGGAGTGAAATGTATTAGCACTGCATAAACATTGTTTTTCACATATGAAACAAGTGATGTTGCACTCCATCCGTCATAATCAGTTTAAAGTCACTATGTTGACAATGCTGCTTGGATTTCTGATGTGAGTCACTCACCATTTCTGAGTCTCTTGTGTATCAAATGAGTGAATCCCAGCCCTTCATCAGGATAACAAGCCAAAAACATCTCCACAGCATCCTCCCATTATCTGTCATCATTAGCCTTCTCACCTGGTTGCTAGAGGAGGGAACAACAGTGATGCCTTTTATCTTTCTGTGCTACAAATATGCTGCAGCGTGGGCTTAGATTACAAAACCATGACACCTCTTATCATTCATTTAAAAAAAAGGCAGGAGCTTAATTTGTACCCGCAAACTCTGGGAGAATCCAGTTTACATGTCATCAAATGCAAGTATGTACCGTGTTTACTCACTATTAGCAAGAAAACAGGCTCACCCTTGCCATAATGCTGCCGGGGTGGAGTTCACTATGTCAGCTGTGATGTGGTTAGAAGGATAGTTCTGTGTGTGCATGTGTACACACCTAGCAACCATGTCTGCTCACGAATCCTGGGCACTAATTTCATATTTCAGCGCAGCCGCCTGTCATCAGCATTCTTATCAAAAATACATACCAGACCATAATCACAGAAGGACTGGATGCCAAAATACCTCAGAGCACTTGAGCACAAATGAAAGATGGGAGAGGGAGAGGGAGGCCTGTGGGGGATGTGACAGAGAAGGCAGAAGAAATGGGACAAAGGGATGATACAGGTTAAATCAGAGCGGAGAGCAGCTGCTGAAATGATTTGTCGCGTGAAATATCAACAAAATGTTTTGTTATGTTGCAGTACTCTCATAAAAATAGATACCTATTTTATGCTCTGTTGCCATTCTTAGATAACTGTCTGAAATATTGTGCCATTTCTGGATGTTGAGGGCCCGCAGCCTTCACATCCACAGCATGAATGCTTGCATGAGCTCTTGTAAGGTATGTGTGTGTGTGTGTGTGTGTGTGTGTG
>LKNJ01000018.1:57647-268983 GCA_002120245.1 Maccullochella peelii
TGTATTTGTACAATATCAGCAGCCATTAACCCCCTGTGTGGACGATTGTACTGAAGTGTAGGGGCATGCCTGAACAGGTTACCGACTACAACACAACACTGGGAAGTTGAGCAGGATCCATTCCATGATTCCACACAAAACTGTGCTGTTATGGTTGAGACACAAAACATGCCTGAGAAAAAAAAAACAGTTTCTCATTTTTATGTTTCACTATAAAATAAGATTAAGTTTTGTGACATTTATAATAATATATAATTCTATGACAACAGTCAAGTCGCTGTAAAGCAAAAAAACTACATTTCCCCCTTCCCTTCCAAAAGAAAGGGTGTTTTGTCAGGACACCCAGCTAGAGGTCCCACCTGTAGCAGGCGGATTTCTTCCTTGTGTATAGCTTGCATATCCACGTGTAGGCGGGGGCGCACGAGGAAGGGGGGATCGCGAGCGCCCAATCAGATGTGACAGCCGCTCGAGCGCTATAAAAGCCGCGTGCGCTTCTCAGTAGCAGCAGTCCGTGTTTGTGCCTCGTTCGCGCTGCATCATTGTTGATTTATTTCACCTCTACTGAACCACTTCGGGAGTGATATAGGATTAACTTTATCCGTTTTATCTGAAGCCTTTGACCAGCGTTGAAAGAGTTTGGACAATATAATAGTTTTGTCGCAATTTTTCGCTCTCGGACTGAATTGACAAACGAAAAAAAATGCGTCTTATCCATAACATGACGACTATTGCGGAGTATTCCGCGCCTGAGTACTCGGTCCCCAACCGGGTCATTAAAATGGCTGTGATGGGAGGCAGCGGTGTTGGGAAAACAGGTAAGACAATGAATAAAATCCTTGCGCTATAGCCTACTTTACTCGCAGCGTGGTCGTATTTGTGATTTATTTTCTCTTAGATTCTGTCATATAATTGTCTAACATTGTGTTCTCGCTTGTCTTTATTGCAGCGCTGGTGGTGAGATTCCTAACGAGGCGCTTCATCGGGGACTATGAGAGAAATGCTGGTGAGTAACCGAGCAATAGAGGTTTTGAGCATGAAATTGGCTCTCTAGGATGGCGAAACTATTGGTGTTAAAAATTCCTTTTTGTTTCTTCTGTGTGTGCAGGTAATCTGTACTCCAGAGAGGTCCAGGTGGATGGAGAGCAAGTGACCATCCAGGTTCAAGACACTCCTGGTGTGGAGGTAAGATCCCCTTTTTTAAAAACGGATTACCCCCCCCCGGACTGACTGACTGACTGTCTGTAAGGTAACTGGACTGACACGGTTCAACACATACAAATCTGTTTAAAAGCTGAGGATAATCCAATACAAGAATAATATAATCTAATTCACTGTCTGGCTGTTAAAATCATAGGAGCCTCGATTGACTGGGCACTAGTCCAAAACCAAAGATGTGTATGTATGTTTTCTCCTGAAGTAGAGCCCTTAAGTCTGCTTGTCTAATCTCCCATTTAGGCTAATGGATGTCTGAGGCCAGGGTAAATGATACCCTGATCCAGACTCCTCAATCACCCACACCTCACTGTTCTGGAGGAGTAACCCTATAGCTCTTGTCTGCCTCAGTCAGCATTCCAGTCATGACTAAAGATCAGTTACATAAAGTCAGGGAGCGTTTAATCTGGTCTGAATCCTGTTTCCTTTTTTTAGTGGAAGGACAAAATGCTTCAGATGTTTCTTTAAATAAGCATTCTGGGTTGTGTTTTAATCAGTCTCCATTTTCTTTCCTTCCCAGCTGACTGATAATGGCATCAGTCTACCTGACCATGTGACCTGCTCCATCCAGTGGGCTGATGCAGTGGTGCTGGTGTACTCGGTGACGGACCGCCGCAGCTTTGAGTTGATCGATCAGTTGCACCAGTTGGTTGTTCGCGCTGGCGGCGCCAGTATGCCTCCTGTAATCCTCCTGGCCAATAAGGCGGACCTGCTGCACCTGAGGCGGGTTGACTCCCAGCAGGGCCCTTTGCTGGCGGGAACACTGGGCTGCTCTTTCTATGAAGTATCGGCCAGCGAGGACTACAGCCAGGTGCACACTGCTTTCCACAGGCTGTGCTGCCAGCTAGCCAAGCAGCCGCCTCCTGCCTCCAGCTCCTCACACAACTCTGCCAGCGCTGCCACGGAGAAGAGGCGCTCGCCCCTCATCCCCAGGCCAAAGTCTCCCAATATGCAAGACCTGAAGAGGCGCTTCAAGCAAGCGCTGTCGGCTAAAGTCAGGACTGTCACCTCTGTGTGAGCGGGACTAGAAGTTGAAAGTGGTCCAGAGTGGCCACAGAAAGAAAGGAACCATTGGAAGGTGGAAGAGAAATGAGGACTGAGAAGATTCATGCTTCTCCACGGAAGTCCTGTACCAGTCTGGCTGAAGAAGACGGGTGTGACATGAACAGTGGTCGGTTTTAAATAACTGGAGGCTGGCGAATCTTTACGGAGGTAATGACCTCTAAGTGGGCAGGTGTCTGTCCTGTCAGATACCATGTGTGAAGAGAAGCGGTGAGGAGGTTCATCTGTTCTGTTGTAGAAACGACACCTCAGGACACAGAAGCAGCTGTGTGAGGCTGCCTGAACCAGACTCTCTGCATATAAAATCAAAAACTGTAAATCAAGCTCTCCTGGCAACAGCAGCTCTGAAGGACTCTACTGCTTATTTTTAGCTGTGCCCATTGTGGCGGTTTATTCAGACTGTCGGTACATGTCACCGCTAAATGCTGATATTATTGAGCCAGGGCTCTGTGCAGCTGTGTGTGTGCGCTCTGTCTCGTGTGTCAATACCTGCAGTGTATTTTTGCAGTATCCAGAACCATCATTGTGCATGACAAAAAGATGAGAGGAGGTGGGGGCATGTAGCGGGGCAGCAGTTTGTAGCATGTGGCCGTTATCACTGATGCACTTTATAAAAAGGAATAATCCAAAGGGCCTATTATTTATTTGTTACAACTTCACTCTGTGTTCAGAATAAAATGATGATGAATTTGACTGTCTCTGGTCTTTCTTATGTATCAGTTTGCACATATGCAGACAGTGCACTTTCTGAGTATGTAAAGTCCCTGGCTCCATAACACCATGAGAAACGTCAGTGCTGCAGTGAAGGGGCCGACTCACGCAGAAACAGGTAGCCTGACCCATCAAACAAATGCTTTCATGACAGCATCAATGAATAGCACTGAAGACGATAAAAGCATGACTGTACAGCGGCTTATCCGGTCTTGAGATCTGTCCACAGCTAAAAACTAATGGAAAAAGTACTTGAAACTGCTTAATCTTTGTTACATGTCAAAAGTAAAAGTTATGACTCAGTTCCTTTGTGTTCTCTGACTAGAAACTGTGTGTTCTCTAGAAAACAATGGCTGGGGTCATGGCTCATAACTGGAACCTGCAGTCCTGGCGAGAAAGGTACAAGTAACAGACTCTAGCTACGAACAAATGACCTAAAACAATTGTGCGACAGCCCCTCCCTTACACGCTCACTTACTGTGTATAAGAAGTAGACAGTTTTTTTTTCTTGCTTGTTGCTGTGGAGACTGATCTCTGTATGCTTGAAGTCCATTTCCAAATGCATTGAATAAACTTACAGAAGGACAGATGTCTGTATTTCGCCTTCATTGATACAGATTTCCACCACAAAACCCAGTGCAGTCCCTGACCCCAGCAAATTCAATTTTAGAAAAAAAGCTGTTGAAATAGCCTGAGCCGACAGTGCCGGAAGAGTTCATGTTTGTAGTAGGGACTCTGAGAAATCACAAGCTCCCAGAGGACGAGGAGAAAATATTAAGCACTTTTCCAATAAAACCTGTATGTGTTATGTTAAGAGATCTGTTTATTTACAGTCCAGAACCTAATTAGTGAATCCTGAATATCCAGTTTCAATCTGTCAGAAGAACCTCAAAACACTGGATTTACTGGATTACTAAACTCCACGTCTCTCTCTGTTTGACAAAATGTGGAAGACCCTTGTATTCACAATAGATTCAGGTGTGTAGGTGGGTGAAATTGCTGAGCTCTAGCTGAGGTGATTCATATTGGAGAGCATAAAGAGAGTGTGGGTGGTGGTGGGGGGGGCCCAGGAAGGTGTAGGCGAGCTCTAGGGATGAGCACATTATCGTCCTTAGCAGACAGTGACTTGTTAATTATCATGCTCTTGTCACCATATGATGTGGCGAGGTGTGAATGGATGCTAACAGGGTGTGTATTCTCTCCACGACAGCAGCACGCCTTCCTCAGGTTCACACACACGTGGCCTGCTTTTAACGCAGCCTGGTCCAAACGGCTAACAACTGAGCCTGAAACAAAAGACAGCATCACACGACTGTGTTTGAAAAGGAAGTTTGATTTTATTGTATTAACATCTGTTGCAAGCAGCACCTGGGTACTTCTGTTTGGCAGCAGAAGAGGGATAGTGACACATGAAAATGTAAATTGTCTTAAACTGTCTTCAAGAAAAATAAACCCAATAGCTGCTTTTATATAATTACTTTACAGCTTGCATCAGAATTAAATCCAACAAGACACACTGACATAAACAGGATAGGAATGTTGCTTAATTTGCGGATCGTTCCACTTGCAGCTTTTAGCGGTGAATTACTGGAGCTCGACTCACACCTGACGAGGTGTCGAGAAAATGGTGCCGCATGTGTCCCTCCACATGTGCATGCGCACGTTTCCACGTGGCCTTTTAGACACCGATATCAGGCAACAGTCTTTGGGTGGTGAAGAGCAGCTCGGCGACATCTGTCGGCCTCAGTAATCTGGTGGACAAAACCAGCACCTGGAGCGGAGCACAACACACTCATTAAGGTTAAAACAGGTCACAGTGTGTAACTCGACACTTCTAAAGAAATGAAGCAGACGTCGTGTATTCACCCAACCTTTGGGACATCGGTGAGAAACTGGTTGCGATTAATCTCTTTTCAAACATGGAATACGTAATATTGCTGGCTTCATGTATCTGTTAAATTGATGGCTTTTCGTCATCCAGACAAACAGTACGTGTCTGATTCATAAATGTCCGTTAGTGCTTATTATTTATTCAAACATGGCAGGACCGTTATGGAAAGAACCACAATGCTGTCAATGCTGGAAAACAAAACTGTGAGTTAAAAAGTACTGATATGAAGGAAGAGGAGTGTTCTCAGCTCTCCTACAGGCTGCATCACTGATGGATTTTAAAAGTTAGTTTGCTGTTGAAGCAATACATTATGACCACTGTGAGTGTGAGTGAATCCCCAAGTACATTTTCTGTCAATTTCATCATTTATTATACTGTATAGATCAGAGGTGGGCCTCCCCAGGGGGGCTCCAAACAGTTTCAGGGGGAGGCTCAGTGAATGGAAGAGAAAACATATTACAATAGTTATCAAAAGGAGATCACATAGAAGAGCCTAAATGTGTGCGATTTGGTTAAAGAGATAGTTCAGAGCTACAGTAGTTTTGGGGATTTTTACTGTTTTTCCCAGAGTCAGAAACTAATAAATGCCCCAGGACAGACCTTTTGTTTTACGTATTTGGTGTAGTCTGAAGTTGTGTCAAGCTTTGTCTGAAGGGAGGTCCACTCAGACTTAGAAAACCCCTGGTATAGATCATTTTACTGCCTATTTTAAAAAGTCTGATAGTGCACAAGCATAGAATGACAAGCATAGATAATGAGGCTTGCTGGATATTCATTCATTCATCCATGCAGTTGGCATAGATGGAAATTAAAAATATAGGGAAGGGAGTACTAGTCAGTGGTTGTGACTTTTACGTTTCTTAACTTACGATACGATAATCCAGTCAGTATCAATGCGGCTTTCCAGGAAAACAAACAATAAAACAACATAAAAGGGACATGGGTGCTTATTCAGACACGAGACCAATGTGTAAGATTGCCCTCACACTTGCGTAATAAAATGCACGTCTGAAAATGGCTTTAGAATACATTTAGCACTGGGAACTCAAGCTGTGCAGTCTTTTTTTTCTATGTGAGGAAGCAAACTTTTACATTCATCTGTCAAGTCTACAGGATTTGACACTGCAAAAGACAGATTTTAGGTGAAATATCACTTTAAAAATGTCAATGAAAATAGGTGAAAAGGAAAGAATTTGGTGTGGATCCACACATTTTTTTAATGCTTTTTTTAAAACAATGAACATGTTTTTCTGCTGCACTTTACTTGAACAAAAAAATAACACACAGTATATATCCCATGATTTTCTATCGAGATGCAGATAAAAAAACCTAAGTTACTATAGTTGAAGTTTGCCCTCTTTGAGTGCTTTCTGGTTAGAATAAGAGCCCCAGTCCTCTTATGTTGTATAACAGAGAAGCTCTGTTGCTTTAACTCTGGGTCAGCACCTAAAACTGGCAACGGACCTGTTTGTAGTGGCAGAGGGAGTGTGTTTTAAAAGAATTTTGTCCAAGTGCAAGTTTGTTTTTAGTGCAACTATTCATCAACGTCTGGTCCACAGACATCCGCCATCATGTGCACACACGCTTGTGTACAGTACGTTGTGCATGTATGTGCTAAGGCTAGAGTGTGTGTGCTCATGTCAGTATGTGTGTGGGCCAGCAGGTTATTGTATAAGCTGCTCTTTATTCAGTTTTCCTGATTACAGATGGAAGGCTTTGATCCTCGCCAGGCCTTTCATTGCCTCTGGCCTCTTTCTCAAAGCCTTTTATTAAGACAAACCCACACTGCCCAGGGTGATCTCCCTCTTCTCCTTCCTCACACTCCTCTCACTCAGAGAACACGCATTCATCTGCATGATTTGCATGTCAGTGTGGACTGCATAGGTAATCAGCACTTAAACCACCCAAAACACATGCAATCAGTGTGTTAATACAGATCAGATGGCACTCTCACCTCTACACCTGATCTGAGCCACCACCTGTGTATGTAGGTCAGTGTTAATGTTCGTTCAGTCAGTCGCATTCTTTGCCAGGGCCAGTCTGAAATCTAGACTCTCTCCTGTGTCTGCATTGTTTTTAATTGATATATCAATAATATATCCATCTGCAAGGTAAAGTATCATAGAACACAGGTTAGAGATGCTCACCTTACTTCGTTATTGAGATTGGCCTCTTTGGGTCGCACCTCTACTGGCTGACTGAGCCAAAGCTCTATCAGCGACATGTTTCACAGTATATTTATATTTGAATTTATCTGAATTTTTGTTCATTGGGATCAAAGCCTAACACACATTTTAAAGTTCTGCAATGGCAGGTTCTTATAAATGGCAGCCTTACAACACCACCTTCAACAAAAACTCCAGCATCTCTGTCCTTCCAACGTGGTTTCAGTTGCCTCTCGTCTGTGGTAGAAGAACTATTCAGATCTTTAACTTAATTAAAAGTAGCTCTATTGCAAGGCCTTTAAAAAGTACTTAACAATATAGAAGCATAGAAGTATATAAAAGTAAAGCATTATGCAACTGTATTATCAGCAAAAACTATAAGTACTAATTACGCAGGCAGAACGGCAAATCTCCGTGTTATATGATACTGGATTATGTAAGCTGCATTTTAATGTTGTAGCTGATGAAGGTGGTGCTGATATCTCTTGCGTATTTACTGTATATCTAAAATTATATTGTAATATTTTATAATTTGATCATATGTTTTACGTTTCTATGTAAAATCTGAATCTATAAAGGAACTAGCAACTATAACTGTCAAATATGTATGAATATGTATTAGCTTGAACTCAACACAGTACATGCAGGGCTAAGCAATAGCAAAATAGATAGAGCAGGAAACACAGCCATGATTATGCAGAAATGTACCGACTCTTGGCTACTCACCTGGGTCCCTGGTTTGTGTGTGGTAACGATCTCTTTGATGAGACGAAGCTCTGAGGGCGTGACTCCACCAACCAGGAAGAGGAAGAGCAGAGGGTTGTCGCTGGGATGTGGACGACTCACCTGGAGTTAAGATGGGACATGATTGGTCAGTGTATTTTTAGGCCATCTGAGGTGCTGATTCTGTTCCCAATAATAGAACAGTCTGTGATAAACAACCCGCTTTGTCCAGGGAACACTTAATCATTTCCTCCTCATGTTATTGTCTGTGGTTCTCCCTGTGTCTTGATGCTGAGTCACTGCTCAGCTGGACACCTGTGATATTGTGGTGATGCTGATGAGAGTGGACTCAGGTCGCTACAACTCCAAACAATGGAACACCCTGGTGTTATTATGTAAGCAGGCATACACACACACGTGCACACACTCTCATACAACACATGCAGACACACAAACAACATGTCCCACATCACCTGTGTCAGAAAGCTCTCACAGATTCACTCAAACATTTGCTGGTACAGCAAAGAGCTGAATTAACTGGCACTAAAAGATTCATTCTAACAGCAGGGTAAAGTCTGGTGTTTCTGCTGGGCGTGATTGGCTGTTGGGGAGTAATTGGGCTTTGTGCTATTGGTTGGCGAGCTGCAGTCAGTACAGGTCTGCCGCCTGTGAATGCTAACCAAGCAATCAGAGCTGCAGGGGGCGGATCCGAGGCCAGAGTGGCTGTACACGTGAAGCACCAGCAGGCTGGGGGGAAGTGTGTCAGGGATGATTCAACATGTGTTTTACAGAAAAATGAGAGAAGAACAAATGTTTTCTAGTGTGTTCTGCATCATGTTATATTTTGTATTTTGAAACAGATTCTGTGGCACTTCACCACATGCATGTTTGCTGTATCCAAAGACACACTCCATGTGTCTGAACCATGTGTCCTGCCATGTGTTGGACATGGAGGAGGGGGCTTCTGGAAGAGAGGAGGTGTAAGTGAGGAGAAGAAAGCTTTATTCTATGCCCTGATGATAAAATACATCCACAGGATTTCTTAGGGACCCTGCTCACTCACTTTTCTTGATGTAAATTCTACCATTTTAATTTTTGTGTTTTTGTTTGTGTTTAATTTTGTGTTCAGTGTCAGTAAAAACCAAGTTGAATATATTCTGTGTCATACTTGTATTCAGCATGTTGAGAATCTAGTTAGCTTCCCCCCAGGATCCAGAGATCCTGGAAAGACTGCTATAGTCGATGGATGTGCAAGGCGATGGTCACATGACCAGCAGAGCCAGCATTGATAGGCTACTTGTGCTGTACACCGCTACTAACTAGGAGGTTGGAAACAAGTGTTTTGCTTGTTTTTGACAAAGTCGAATATACTATACGATACGATCTCACAGCTGATTTAGGTGCCTCAGACAGTGTGAGAAGGCCAGCGGGTCATGATGTCGAACATCCCAATCATTTTCAGTCAGTTCCTGTTTCACATGTGAAAAACACGCTTTCACAAGAAAGACACTTCAAGAGTTGGAGAGAAAGTGCTGCTCTCATGGATCAATAGGCCTAGAAAGCAAATAGCAAATTGTACTCCATAAATGTGAGATATCCTGTGACTTTAGGACTTTTATTTGGTTGTTGCTGGGGTTAGTCAGATGGAGCAGGAGCCAGATCGGCTGTCAACTGGGGCTCTAAAGTCTACAGTCTAAACAAAGGCTAAACATGGGACACCAGACACAAACTCACACAGGGACCATTTGGTTACGGACCATGACAGTTTAAGCAACAGTGCACAAGCTTTCATTTGGTCATGATCCAGACTGCAGGGTCCGGTGTGTATAATGATACAAACTGCAGAGCACACAGTTGGCTCTGTGGTTAAAAATAGAAGTTTCATTGGGTTGTTTTATTGCATAAAGGGTGTGCACTGCGCTCCCATAGAATGCTCCAAGTTCAGGTTTATAGGGTTAGTCTGGCTGAGTTGTTGGTTCGTGGGCCAAGTTTCTTAATTTGTGTAAAACCAGGCCACGGTTACACAACCAGTCTAATTCCTCCCCCCAACCCCCCGGGTAATCATCAGTTTAAGCAGGCCCAGATGTGGGATAATCATTGGGAATCACTGGGGACAGTGATCTGCTCTGCGGTGGATATACATTACCCACAAGCCCAAAACTACACGTCTGTTGGAGAAACATTTAGCCAAAATATTAACATCACCCAAAAATTCAGGTCATTGTGTCTCCCTCTGGTGCTTTAAAAACGTAGAAAAACAAAACTGTAAAAGAATGAATGAAGAACTGAATGAATGATTGAAAGAATAACAACAAATAGTGTATAATTACTGCCAACAATTTTCCATTCTGACAATCCAACTGCACTTTTTTAAAAGGGTTGTAGCGGCAATCTTTTCTCCGTCCGGTAATCCACTTTACCACTACTGTTAAAGGTCTGTGTATTAGCAATAAGCTTGACGTGAAATCAATCTTCAGAGGCAGTAACTCCATTCAAAACGTTTACTCAGAACAAAATAAAGTTACAAGATTCACTCAGGTTGTGCTCAACTTGGCATAACGGTCAAAAAACTGTTTTGCTCCGCAGACTAATTAACTGTAACTGAGAGCTACTGGCTATGACGTAACTAGCAGCATAACTAAAGGAGCATTTCAACATTTTTTTTCTACTAAGTCACTACATACATCTTATCAACTCTTAATATGGCTCTTACCAGGAGTTAAGGTGTTTCTTGTTTTTGAAATACTGTTACAGACTACTGTCTGGCCACTGACACTATTTGTTTCTCTTCCAGTGTTTCTGTTCCTGTTAAGCTTGTGCTCCTCAAGTACCTGGACCACACGGGGCTGGTGTCATCTGAGGATTTCATTTTGCCTTAAAATAAATGTGACTCTTTGAAGCAGTGACCTAGTGTAATGTTTAAATGCATTTGGTTATTGTACTGCAAATCAGTTTCATTACAATTTACATTTGTATAGCGGTTACACTTTTATTAGTATCTAAATGAATAATTAAAATAAAAAATGTTAAATTCATGAATTAAATAACAAATCAAACTGAACTGACTCATGGGCCGAATGTGAGATTTTATGATAAATTGAATCTTTGCTGAAGGATTGTAATGTTACACCCTAAATATGTAACCCTTTATTGGTTCAGATGATCAGCTCTAAAGTGTATTTGTCTGATTAGTGCTCTGACTTTAATAACTTTTTCCTGTGAGTGCTGATCCGTGTTTTTAAAAACCTTCTGACGCCGCACCCATGTTCAAACTTTAGGCTATTGCTGCTTCATAGTTTCAGAATAACTAATGGGCTATAGGTTTTGTAGTTAGGTGTGCTTGTGCTGAAGGTGCAAAAGCACATCTATTGTTATTCTGTTTATTACACTACACTTGAGTTATTACACTTTTTAGGCAGGTAACTTGCAGTTTTGGAGCAACCTTTACAAAACAACCATCAAATATATACGTCACACCCATCTGGTCCTTTTTCATTCTGTATCCTACATATTTCATCTAATCTTCACCAAACTTGGTACATATCATATTTGGCTCACCCCAAAAGCATTGCATGTATTTGTTTTTTGATATAATTGGTTACCAAAGTCCTGGAGCCATGGCCTGTTGATAAAAACTGCCTTATCGCTGCCATGCAAGATCCGATCACAGCCAAATTTGGGGGACATGTGCAGATACGAACCCTGAGCAAGTCTGTAAAATGTCATGGCATTAAACCCATAGGTGGAGCGAAAGTAAAATACTATAAGTCTATAGTATAGGCTTCATACTTGGTACAAAGGTCACCAACAGTGCCGCCATGTGGCCATTTATAAAGCACTCACGTTTTTGCTGAACTCATGAAACATGAGGTGCAAAAGGGAAATTCTTTGTTCTTTGGACTGGATGTCTTGGGTCAAGACAAGCCTCTTCAAACAAGTTACCGTTACCATATTATACATATTATATGTATAATATTGGTGCACCAGCTACCACTTTGAAATTGTGAGCAATTCAGCAGCGACGGAGTGTTTGGCAGACACGAAAGGGTGCCAGCTGCCATGATTCTTGGCCAGATGCCCAATTGAACACAGTTTGCATTGATTGAAGTTGGAAAAACAGTGAGAGATCACATTTTTGTCACTGCACTAGTTGCTGTGAAGGGCAAAGTGGGGTGCCACCTTATTTTGGGGGGTTGGGGGTGTTGTTAGGCCCATGCAGTGAAACAAACTGTGCTTTGTAAATGTGAAATGAAAAGAATCAGCTGGCGACTCCATGTGGAGACACGTGGCTCTCTGACCTATAAAGTGTGATCCTTGTGCAAATGATCCCTGTACTGTAAGTAGTGCTGTACATCAAGATCAAACATCGCCATGTCAAAGGGTAGAATTGTGGTTAAGGAGAATTAAAAGCATGGATAAATACAAGTTAAATAGTGCTGCTTTTGATGGTTTAATTGGCCACATTTTGCAATTGCACACACAAGAAGCTTACTCAGCAAATTGTCAAATCAGGTCAAGTTCAAGCAGTTGGAAGAAGGCACTTTATTGTCCACAGCGGGTAGTTGGCAAAGGTAGGTTTCAGAGGATGTGACAGAGCTGACCCCATTACATACAAACGTGTGTGTGTGTGTGATTGTGAGCAATGTCCGACCTTCATGAACATGCTGAAGCCGGTCTTGAGCAGGTCTGTGAGGCCTCCAGACATGTGCTCGATGTCGGGACGTTCAAGTCTGTCAGGGTGGAAGACTTCCTCCAGGATCTGCCGCAGGAAAGGACGATAGGTCGCCTGCAAAACACAAACACCAAACAACACGATAGTTAACACCCAAAAATACTCGCACTGACGACTATTTTTATATATAGATGAGTCAAGTGTGATATTCAACACAATCTGTACATGAATGCGTGTGAATAAATATGATTGAAGAGCTATTGGTGTTGGTGTGTTTTCCACAGACAGCCCTTCTTTTAGCCTCCGCATGTTTGTGTGAATGGCAGTGGGCATGAGAGACAGTGGAGTTATAAACAGCTCTGGTTGACCAAACAGGCCGCTGACTTATGAGTCACTTCATGAAGAGGAGTTTGATTACTGCTGCTATAAGGACAAAAAAATCCAGCACGGTTGAATGTGGCTAAAAACAGCACTTTGGTCTATTGTGAGTGAGACTTAAAAGGGAGAGAATCAACACCTGCCAGTGTTGGAAAGTCCAGTCAGTTCTGAAAACATCTTTCTCTCAATGGTACCAACAAAACTATATAAACCACCGTTATGTTATAATAGTGATACTACATGATACCCAGATTTTACAATGCCATGTCATAACTTGTATTCATTGTTTTCAGCCATTAGCATGGCTGAAAACAATGAATACAAGTTATGGTTAGGGATGGCAATGCCTGTCGGTCGGTCAGTCAGTCGGACCTGTTTCTTCAGTACAAAGTAGTTCCAATGAAAAAAGTTCACAGCAAGGTCTGTTGATTATTCAGACTACCAAGGACATTGTTCATCTGGAAAGATGTTGCTGCGGATTTTTTTTGCCATGTGGTGGCGTGGCTCTAGGGATGGAAATTTCGATCAGTCCATCTACCACTTTGGTGGTGACCAAATCCGAAATATCTCATCAACTATTTGATGGATTCCCATTCAATTTTTGTACAGACATTCATATTCTGAGATAATGTATTCTTCTGACTTTCCCCCTAGTGCCACCATAAGGTTCACATCTGTGTTTATTTGTGAAATGTCTCAACAACTAGTCTTGAATGACACAGAAGTTTACATTGTACTTGTTTTTGTGCTAATTAGCAAATGTTAGCATGCTAACATGCTGAACTGAGACGGTGAACACGGCAAACATACCAGCTAAACATCAGCATGTTAGCATGTTGATGTCAGCATTTGACTCAAAGCACCACTGTGCCTAAGTACACTATCACAGAGCTGCTAGCATGGCTGTTCTCTTGTTTTCCTAGCAATAGAAGACCGTAAGACCGTGTTGACATTTGAGAAAAACACATTTGATTGCCATATTTGAGCTTAGTTTGAAGAACTGTGTATGTGCTGAAAAAAACAGTCATAGTTTTCCTATGAACATAAACACATTGACACGATCATGTGATCATGTGATGTGACATAACCTGCTTCTCCAAAACAGTCAACAGCACCTGGCTGACTTTTCCATAGTTATGAGAAGCCTAGCTTTCACAAGCACGATATTTCATTACTCTTCCTTGTCGTTAACAGTGAAAACCAGGAGTTTCCATGAAATGATGATGATGTCCTTGAAGGAGTTGAACCTCAAGCAAAGCCTCATAAATGCCTTCTAATATTCTTAAAAGGTGATCCATGAAAAAAAACCTAAACTCTTTAACAGGGACTCAGCTTTTTCTGCCCAGCTACTCAGGACATACTGTACCATTTATAGACCTCAAAGCTAGAGGAGCAAGAATTCAAGACAGTTTTTGCATTAGTTTGCTGTCTCAGAGAGCAATAAAGACCCAGATAAAACTTGGCAGAGCTTTGAGTACTCTGAACAGCAGAAGTCTTAATATAGACAGGCTGAATATCTTCTAGTGCTGGAACACTGGATAACCTTACTCATTTCACATGAGGCCAGAGTCAGCGACGCATCCAGGCTATATGCCAAATAGGTGAGTGAGGTAAGGAACATAACTTTTCCTCTGGATGTTGTCAAAGGAACGTCTGAACACTCAGCAAAGACTCCATCTACCAAACTGTTCATTCAAGCATTAAAAACCCACACACAATGTTGTCCAAATGCTAATGCATCCAGGTGTTTCTGCCCACAGGCATCCTCTCACCTCAATATGGAGTATCAGTATGTATCATTCTTAACTGACACCTCACAGCCTCCCACTCCTCTAGTCCCTGAGGAGCAGCCAAATTAGGCCTGGGGAAATCCTGCTGTCCACGTTGTATAAATCAGGAATTATATAAACTAACATTTACCTCTACAGACATGACTTTGCTGCATGGGTCAGCCTGCACAAACTAAGCTGCGAGTAAACACATTAGTGATTCACCTCCGGCTAAATAACACGCTCGCGCACGCATACACAACTAACAGCATCGCGGATATAAACAACAAATCCAACCCACAGTCACGCACACTCCATTTCCATCTGCTATCCTAAAAGCTAAAAGCAGTCCCATTAAATCCCCACCACAAACACCCACATGATGAAAACAATATTAGAATTAGTCATATGATAATGCCAGTGCTTAAATATTCGTCTGCACACACAAACATGTGCAAGCGCACGCGCACACACACACACACACACACACGCACCCATATGTGAGTATCAGTTTCCCCACAGGTTTTCTTGGCGTAGAGGTGGATGAACAAATTACTGTTCCAAAACAACACACGGTGACAACATCAAACACACACACACACACACACACACACACACACACACACACACACACACACACACACACACACACAGCAGAACAGAATGGAATGTCTTTGGAATAATGTGGTCAAAATTTTAATGAAGATGTACTATGCAGCTCATTTGAATCCCTTCAAAACAAAGTGCTAAATTTCACTCAGCACGTGCACTGTACTCTTTTATTACAAAGAGTACAGCATGTTCTCCCTCTAAGGCTCGCAAATGAACATGTCATATCTCGTTTGTTTAACAGATAGCATTAGAATCAAGCTGTTACAGGCTCCATCACTCAGACTTCATTGATGTATTTTTCCCAGGTAAATTCGACAGCGTTCAGTTACTCACAGCATGGCTCAGGAAATGAGCAATTTTCAGGCAGCTCTACAACGAGTATACATGTGACAGTGAGTGCTGCTGTCTGCTGAGTAATTATAACTGGAATAAACAGAGCGTGATTGGAGCCATCTGAGAAACTGTGATGTTCTCATTTATATCACTAAATCCATTTGCTTTTGTCACTATAATACTCCACTTAAATGAACAGTGAAAGCTTTTTTTACTGAAGCTAATAGCACACAGTGCTCAGTGGTACTCATACAAACACGCTGGGATGAAAACCTGTGATCCCACTGACAGTGTTGACAGAGTCTTATTCCAGACTTTGTGAGAAATAAAATCAGCAACTCACATGACAGGGGAGGAGGAAGAAGACATCTTGACCGACAGGTATTGGCTTCATTGGCAGAGGGGATGTGTACAGAGAGAGGCTGAAGGATCTTTGATGTTTCTCAAGAACAGCCAGTAGCTGACAGATATCACGCTGTTCTCCTTTTATATGAAACCATTTTTATACTCAGCAGGAATGGGGACAGACAGTTCTGTCCTAACAGAAGCACAATGATGCACACACACCCGTACAGTCACAGACACGGTGTTGGCCCATTTTGATGCAAGGCCCAAGATGCACTAGAGTAATGTAACTCAGAAGTGAAAGTTTTTGACAATTAGAGAGAAATACCACTCAGATTTGGCTTTTGCGTCTAAGGCTGAACAGAAAACCATCTCACTCTCTGCAAAAAAGCGAGTAAACCCATTTCCTATAACTTCTCCTTTAAGGATTACTGTATATTGCTGAATACAAAATGTAATATATGTAGCTAAAATGTTTAAAATAGCATAACATGGATGAAATACTCCTACAACTTAATACATTTCAAACATTTTTTCTCTCGCTATCCTGCTGAACACATCTCCTCCAGTGAGAATAAGCTTTGTACCTCATGGCTTTATGATTGGACGAACGACTTAATTGGAAAAATAAAAGCCTCAATCAACACATTTCAAAGGAGGTTCAAGACACACAAGCAATAAAAGGCGGATAAAAGGAGAAGTACATAAAAGTCCCTAATGTTGTAAATCTTTTGCTCAAGCTCACCTCTATTTCCAAGAAAAATTCTTTCACTGTCTGTTTCTTTCATCTATGTCCATGTATTTGGCAACGGAAATAATTATGACCTCTAAAGAAAAAAAAAAAAAACAGTGTCTTGAACTTTCATCGACTAACCTTTATGCTCCTGGGATATAATTCTCTGTAAAAGCTACCCAATCAGAGTGAAGGACAGCGGCAGTGAAGCTGCACTGTTGACTGTCTATACGAAAAGGTAAGAACCTTTCATGAGGACAGGGCTTTCAGATTCAAGCAGAGGCCCATCTGAGTTACATAAGCTCCAAGAAACAGACAGTTTATAGAGGCTCTCACAGTGAACTCCTTTCTCTGTGCTGTGTGCCTGTGTGACGTAAGCTGGAGAGGGACAAAAGCAACGAAGGCCAGAGGTCCCCCGCTAAATCTGTGCCTGTGTTACTGCCACAGCAAGAGAGCAAAAAACAGGTAAATAACACATGAGGGAAACCAGCGGTGTGCAACAAACAATGTTAACTAAATATCTTGCCTTTCTTTAAGGCTTTTCATACTGCACTTACCCCTTATTCACTTGGCTTGTATCGGTCTTCAAGCTGGGATTGCTGGTTAGTATGTGACACTCCCACACCGCTGCACAATCCTGCGCTAACCGCCGCAATGCCTAGTTTGGTCTGAATACAGCCTAAGAAAGCTTTCACACTGGCACAATCCTGGCACAGGAATCTGGCACATTTTAAGTGGGCTGACCCTGACTGCTCCGGAACAGGGTTATCCCCTGAAAATCGACTAAACGCAGGGCTAAGTTAGCCTAGGACTATTCTTAGCCCGAGGTATGCTGGGAAATACAGCTATGTTGTTGGAGCTGTGATGGTGGATTGCAGTCGACATGTATTTGACTGTCTTGACTGAAAAATAAAAGAATAGACAGAATGGATTTGTCCGCTAAAACGGAACCACAAAGTGTGCGTGTTTTGATGTCAACAATCTGCATTTGTGTGTCTTAGACCTGGTGAACTCCATCGCTGGCAGTGTAGACGGAGCGCAGCTGCTTCAGGTGGTCTCTGGTGTGGCTCAAACCTCGGAGGGTCTTGAACATCTCCTCCACAGCAGAATGGGCTTGCTCTGTGGTCAGCTCCTCTGGGTTTGCACAACCTATCAATGCACATACACACAGACACACACACACACACACACACATATATTTACTAAAAGTTATGTGTGACAATGCATCACTGTAGTGTGACAGTTTGTACACCAGATTCACATAAACTCAGAAACACCCCACGTTTCTTCAAAACTGACCTGAGAAGAAAGCGAAAACAAGAAAACATTTGCATCTGTGTAAAATGGCCTGTAAGATGCAACATCTTGCTTTTCACGGTTAATTTTCTCAGCTGGGTGTGCACTGAAACCAATTATCAAGGTAAACGCATGGCAGCGAGAGGACAAGAGCTCCTTTATTCGAGCAGAAAACACTGCTGTCTAATCAAAAGCTAATGTTCCCTCCTTTCCAAAGAAGTGCGTAGGGAAGCAAAGACCTGACGGAGCATAAGATAAAAGGAGAGGCTGTGACAGAAAGAGAGTGAGGGGTTGTGGGGAAAAGAGCATAAGAATGTGAAAGTGAAGTAAACAGACAGAAAGCGAGAGGACGGACCAAGCAGCCAGTTTACAGCGCTGCTGGCAAAGTAGGTCGACTGGCACCTGCACTTCCCCCTCGCACTGCTCAGGAATGTAGCTGCCTTCTGTTAACAAGCAGGCCAGCTGTGTTATAAAAGACATAAAAGCAAATCTGAAAACTGTATCAGCACAGCTAAATCTGAGAGGCTCATAAGAAACAAAAAGAACATCGATGACTCCACCATCAGTGCTTCAAATCAGCAACTTGCGTAAGATGTTTTTTTACACAGCCCTGTAACGTATTTCAAAAGAAAAAATCCATATTCTCAGCCTATGATGGACCTCCTATGACAGACTTGGATTGACTGTAACCTTAAGCTCCCACTTCCTCCCAGTTTGAAGCCGTGAACTGGGTGCTAGGATATGAAGATAAAGCTATAGGAGCCACTCCATGTCTTCTTCCACTCAGGGCTCTGTTGGTCCACTCCGTGATACAAGTATATATCCTCTATATACTGGCCTATATGTTTCTTTACTGGTAAGATGTATTGTACCAGAATTATCTGAGAGGAAATTCTCATCTGCAGTTCCTTGGAAGGTCACAGTTAAAAAAGAAGACTTAAAACATGATACAGGTCATGCACAACATCACATGACTTACAGTATACCATATAAACATGAAATGGATGTTAACCTAATTACAAACCAGCAATAATAACAATAACGACTACAAGTCTGCTAGTGGTTCTTTGACGCTTTACTTTTAGCTAAATGCTAACGTCTGCAAGCTAACATGCTCACACTGCCAGTGCTAACATGCAGATGTTTGTCAGGTATCATTTTTACCCCGTTCACCATTTATTTAGCATGTCAGCATGCTAACATTTGCTAATAAGCTCTAAACACAAAGTACAGCTGAGGCTGAAATGTATTTGGTTATAAACCAAAGTATTGGACAAATTAAAAATGTGACCTGTGCTATTTGGAAAGTTAAGTTATCACAAAGATATTACAGTTCTTCCTGAGGGGGGGGCATAAATGTCTGTGCCAAATTTCACGGCAATCCATCCACTAGTTGTTGAGACATTTTATCAAAAGACAAAAATGTCAACCTCATGGTGGCACTGAAGGAAAAGCCAGTGGATCACCAAAGTCAGCAGGATTCATCCTCTGGGAACATGAACGTCTGTGCAAAACCTCATGGCAATCCATCCACGGCAATAGTTGTTGAGATATTTCAGTCTGACCGAGCAACAGGCTGACACTGCCATCCCTACAGCTGCTAGCACGGCTAACAACAGCAATAGTGCAAAAGATATTGTAAAATGCTGACTTAGTGATTATAGAGCTAAAAAAATGCTTTAAAGCAAAAGGATAAAAACAAAATGCAGGAATACACTGGAATATATTGTAGAACACATATTATACTCACATATATATATGTATATACAGTATATATACACATGATATATATATCTCACATATTATACAGCCCTACTTTGGAAATGAAAGCAAAGACAGACAAATATATGAGTAATATGTGAGTGAAGATAAGATCTAACATCCACAGGACAAAAATATCCCTTTATGAACACTAAGATACTGTTACTGCCTGTAACATGCTGTACATTGATGATGAAGATATAAGGGAAGTTATGTCGCTCCTAACTCCTCCCCTGCTGACCAGATATACCTTTCACAAGGCTGAAAACTGACCTGCATAAATACTTTTCTTCATTTTACTTGGCACATTATATATGTTGAGGGATACATCAATGTCAGCACAGTCAGATAACGTACACTGGACAGCTTGACTTTGTCAGGCTTTAATCTCCTTTTCCTTCCCATATGGCCGATATCAAATTTAGCACGGCGAGTCTTTGTTTTGAGTCGCTGTCTTGAGGAATGTAAAGCGTCTGTCTGGCCCGGCGGTTTTGCCCTGGCTGAGAGGTAAACTATTAGGAAAAACAGACGGGCTGTTTGACGGAGCTGAGCGTGAAGACTCAGTCAGATGAGGGTCTTATCTCTCCAGACAACCCGCAGAGGAGAAAGGCATCCAACAAAACAAACTACGACTGATGTTTGTCTCGGATCATTTATACAGTCGAAGAACCCATACGATACAAGAAATGATAAAATACAACATGCAAATATTCTGTAAATTACAGTTACATGATCTGACAGCAACCATCTGTTGAAACCTACTGCTTAGGTTGTGTGCTTACTGGATGGGTTTGTGGCAGGAGGGCACTGGAATGGGAGTGGGCTGGATACATTATAAGGGCTAGGTAGGAGGAGATGTGTAAACCTGTACGAGTGCTTGCGTGTCTGCCGTGGGAGAGAGCTGGTTGACTTCCTGCCAAAGCATGCAGTGCAGGTCCAGGGCTAGGTCTGGGGCGATCTGTGGTTTAGATGTTGATCGTGGCACTGCAGATCCTGAGCAGGAGCAGGACCAGGTGCTGATCCGGGAACATCCAGCCTGGCTGTGAGGCTGAACACCTGTGTCTGAATTCATCTCACGCGATGCCGCCACGCTACCCACCATAACGCCGCCACACACTGTCTGATGTCTCTCACGCAAATATGAGAGCTGAATCCTGGTTTAGTCAAATCGAGTGCATAACAAATGCTTCATTTAATTTCTTGTCTTTATATGATTACAGCTTTTGTAAAATGATGGGAAATGATGAGTAAGTTGTTTGAACAGCTCCAAATGCTGGCTGTGTTTTTACACATTTACTTCCCCAAACAACTCAGTTTAACAGTCGACAACTTGTTTAGAAAATTACAAAGTAATTTCTAAGGCTGACTCATCACTGCATTGCTAAGAGAGAGATTCGGGAGAAAGAGGAGAGAGAATGAAGACTGGTCTTAATACGGAGAGCAATAAGAGTCTGGGCCGGAAATGGTTGATTGAGGGTTTTCTTAATTAGAGAGCCGGTGGTGAGCAGTGGTTACTAAGAGGGGTGTGAGCGTAACCTGTGACGCTCAAAAGGTGGATCCTACCAACCAGAGAAGCACAGAGGAATGCATCACTAATGAATGGAGCTTAATGGGGATTAAAACAAATAACAAGATAAAGAACAGCAGAGAGAGAAGTGATGCAATCAAAGACGAAGCTGAAGACTTAATGTTGTCATTTAAACACCTGGGACAGTAACAATCTACACGTTCATCCTCAAAGTAATATTACCGCCAGGTTGACGTCACTGGTGTCGGTAATTTGCCATCAAAAAAAAGGTCCAGCTTGCTTCTGCTCTCACTTTTGAGACCCATGAAATGAGCCTTCAAACAATGCACAGCAAAGTGTGGGCATGAAGTAGTATTGTACTACACTGCTCATTATGCTGCACAAATGATGCAGAAACTTGACTTAATATAAAAGTATAACAAGCGTGTGCCTGACATAAGACAAGCTCTGTTCGCTAGAGAAACATGCAAACGTAATGAGGTAAAAAACTGAAACTCCTATAAACACTGTCATGTGAAAACAATATTTTTAAAAGTTGACTTAAAATGTTTCAAATTCAGCAACGTTCAGTGAAGATGAGGTAGATCTGAACAGGAAGAATAACTTGTACTCAGTGTTTTTGCCTTCAAAGGATATATAAGGCTGGTGTCATTCTATATTTTTATGAGTTATTGCTAACAAATTCCATGAAAAGGTCAAAACCAACAATGCGTTACTCCGTCTCCCAATACTTTCCATCTGTGGCCCCTCAGCCCCAAGCCTTCCTACTGAAGATGTAAGTCATTAAAAATTTATACTTTTTCATTAAAAAAAATTGCTAAATAATTCCCTAAAACAGATGGGCACTGTAGTTTTTAGCAAATGTTACTCAAACAGGAATGAATGGTGCATTTGGTGGGAACTATTTTCAACCACGGATTAATACACATACATTTGGTGTGTACTGAGTATTTACGGCAGCAGGAAGGTGTATGTGGGACTGACTGAAAATACACTGTAGTGCTGATGCTCATGGCAAAGAAGGAACCCAGTGCAATGAAGTGTTTTAAAAGTTTTTGGACAACAATGAGGCTCTATATGATATATCAGGCTTTGGCTACAGAGAAAATACTTGTTAGTAGGTTCAATAAATTTAAGAGTGAAATTTGTTAATATTAAGAAAAATACTGAATGTTGCAACCCTTATCTTTTAATGCTAAAATTAAAACTGAGGTCAGGTTTTTTTTTCGCTCTAGCATATAATATTATACAACAATTGAGCAAACAAGAGACTGGATACACAATGCTTCTAAATAATCAGGTAAACAAAAATAAACAAATCAAAGAAATGTGCAAGTAAGAAGGCATTTGTGTCCATTACCACCGCCACACTGTTCCAGGAAATACGATCTCTGCTGAAGAACACAGGGAACATTAAATTAGAAAAACACAGTGTGTTTCCTCAACAACCCTCAAAACACTGCAACAACTCACCATCTATGCCTGACACCACAATCAAAACTAATCGCTCTGTACTTATCAGTGGAATGTAGACAGCGAGGCTACTTATAAATATCCCGGCTTATTTTGAAACCTGGTCAAAAATTCTATTCTGGTCTGAGAAAAGAATGAGAGTACGTGAATTTTAGAGGGAGAGAGAGAGAGAGAGGGAGCGCTGATTTTTTACAAAGAGTTTATATCAGACGTGGTGATCCTGTGTGGAATGCTGGGAAGGAAAATCTCTTTGCTACTGTATCGCAGGATGAAAGAAGAGAGAGACAGATGTGGTGGGTTTTCAGAGCTACATGCTTGTCGTGCCCCTTTTCCCCTTATGTGATGCTAGCTGTCACCATGGCAACCAAGTCATTTCTAGGTCACTTCCGCGTGGTGCTATCATGAGACTGACATTAGCAAAGTACAGCTGTACTGAGGAAATATGCACATATAGGGTCATAAGAAGCTCCAACGCGTTTACCTTTAGGTATCTGCTTCAACTTGAGAGCCAAACCAAACAAACATTGTGTGTTGCAATGTCAGACTTTAGCCTCAGATGGATAATATGGAATAATGCAGAAAAATCCGCCATAGTAAACTCCAAAGTAAGTGTCTTCACTGGTTTGTGATTTTGGTACACAGTAATAGAAATAGTATGCTATCTAATGAATTATGTGTTTCTAGAAGGTTTCACTGTGCTGCGTCAATCAGACAAACAGAAAAACATACTGTACTGCAGCAGATGATGTCAGGAGGCTTCACAATCTCTTATAGCACATTTGAATTTGCTGTAAGTCAACATGTGCACATGAGAGGTGTAATAAAGAGGAGGAGCTGTCAACTGAAAGAGTATTAATGCATGCACATGCGTGTGTGTACATACAGTAAATTGCACAAATTGAAAACAATGAAGACTGTACATCAGTTTATTACATCAACACAAGGTACGTCCAGTTCCACCTGCTGTGGAGGTGCTTGGTATCGCGGAGGAAGATGTCTCCATTCTACAGGCACAGCTGTCTGATTTTAACTACACCAGGATGACATAAACTCTTCACTCTTGCACCCATTTGAATACCTCCCTAACAAGAATGCTTAGCTAAAAACAGCCCAGTAATTGATTTAAGTAAATATTAGCTATCATAGCCGAGATGGGATGAGTTGGAATTAAGAATTGTCCTATTAGATCATTTTATAAGAACTTGATTTCCCTTAGTGGACCTGGAACATGACCTCATACAACCAGCAGTGACAAAGTGTGACTGATCAAACACAGCCGAGCTCCAACATGCGCTTCAGTTCCACTGTCATAAGAGGAAATAATAAGTCATTAGTCTGTATTCATATTCCACGAAGGCATGTGCCTACCATTTTCTTGCCCCTGTAAATTTGATAAAAATTGTGTCCTCATGTGCTCAGAATACAAACTAAGAAAATGTCTGATAAAGTGTTGCAACTCATACTATTCAAAGGGAACTCACATCAAAGTCTGTTTGCAGGGAGGGGAGTATTACTGCATATGTGAAAAAGTTGTATAAAGCATCGTTCAACATGTTCCATTGACCCCTGATAAGGGCCAAGTAGCGCCAAAGGTGCCGGACACTGCTGGACACTCACTACAGGCAAACGGCAGCCGACAGTTAGCAAGCGCCCTACAAGTTGGGTCCACAGTTGTCTGAATTCCGGTGTTAAGCTTTAATCCTCTCCAAAGTGGCCTGCTTGAGAGAAAGCACAAGACCTGTTAATCTGGGCTGCTTCACAAACTCTTTAGGAAGTGCAGAACAATGCTCCTAATACTGATTTACACACACACACACACACACACACACCTCAGGCCCTCTAACAGTCACATTAAACTCAAACCTCCTTTGCTGATATGAGCCACAGCATGCCAGCATCCTAAGCTTTCCCTGCTGCAGGAGCCTGTGTGCTCACAGTGGATGTGATTAATCGCATGCTGAGGAGGGCGCGGTCTCGGCCCCGCCGCTTATGAAGAAAACTTTTCATGTTAGAGCAGGCCACAGGCAGCATGACTGTGGAGAAAGGAGGGATCTGCATGTAAAACACTGTCTCCTGAGTGCTTTCGTGTCAGCTGGGTGGTTTGGGTTAGTGCATGGGCATGTGGGCTGCACAGTGGCTTGGCAACAAGGCCCTCAGATGTTGTGCTGTCTGCTAACAGGCGCGAGGAGATCAAACAGCAGGCGCTCACCCACTGAGGGGGGGAAACACCTTGTCGCCGCCAAAGGGAGTTTCCGCTTGCGTGCGTGGGTATATTAAATAACTAACAAGAATGAGGGTGCGTGTGTATTCCAATAAATGGATCAGAGAGCTCTATATGTGTGTTTCAACATATGTGTGTAGAAGAGAGATGAATGTGGGGACAGTGGCTTAAATCACATTATTACCTACTACGGAGTCATATTTTTCCCTTTCTCATTTCAAACACCTAGATTCTCCCAGACAACGACTGATTCATGGCCGCAGTATTAACCGCAGAAATGAACCCTTTCATCACTGTAAAAAAAAGCTGTGCATCCTGATGCTAACTCGGGGTTCCCTCTTTGATATTGCTCCTCATGATCTGAGTTTCACCTTGCTGTCGTCTACTATTAGCCGGACTATCTGAGTCGCTGAATTTCCCTTTGATCCTCTGTAATTACATTGCTTTGTGTTTGTGAGAGTGTATGAATGGGTGTGTGTGTGTGTGTGTGTGTGTGTGTGTGTCGTAATCACGGTGGTTCAACTCTTTCGAGCATGGTTTCGAGGCAAATCGGTGAAATCTGGCACGGCGCAAAGAATGCCACCGACTCCAGACACAGACAAAATTACAACTCTGCACGCAATGCAACACGAGTCCCCTCCTTCGCATGGAAATGACGAGGAGGAGGAGGAGGAGAAGGAGAGAGGAGGAGTGTGTGTGTATGTGTAACAATGTGTATTTATGGTGGGATGTTAAACAAACCCCTTTTCCACATCAGTCCTACTGGGGCTGTGTGGCTGACTGGATATACAGTATGTTAGCTCTCCTGTCTCATAAATTTCCCTGCAGTTACATAACAACATCCCCGTGGAACACCAGGTGCTTATACACACGTCTACTGCAAAGTGGACTGCATCCACAAACACAAGTCATGCATACAAATGTTGCACTAGTATGTGTGTGTGCATACTGAAATAATTTGATGGTCTGAATGTTGGCACCGGGGAGTTTCTTGGGCTAGTTATGTGAGTAAAAGCTTATTTATACATCTAGCATAATATATGGAGCAACATTAGCATGCTTTTGGAGTTCTGTCTCTGGTCACCTGGCGTATACAAGTCCTTTTATCTCTGTTTTTGTTCTATACTAAGTCTTAAGGGAAATATCTGACTCTTCAGGTGAAAACAGCGGCCTACTGAGGCCAAAAACGACGCCATGAGAGTGGTGAAACTGAACCAAAACAGTAAAGTTGCTGAAAGATGCTATAAAGCTCCGTAGAGCTGAGGCAAACAGCAAAATTGAGTAATAATTCTCAGAGGGTTCGCCACCAAGAGTGACAATTTTCACATTATACATACTCATTTCTTCCATGATTAATATAAAAATATTGATTAGAGCAGCTTTAAAAAGGACCATACTATTGGTTTTGCATGTTGGGGCCCATTCACTACAAATTGCATACTTAAATTGTTACTAACTAACATATCATTGGTAACCATTTTGCAAACCATGCTGCTGTATTTTTAAAAATGTGAACATTTTGCTACCATTCTAGGCATCCACTGTTTTTTCATTAATTTCTGTACAGTGTAAAAATCTGATTTTCTCAAAGCTACTAAATGTAGCAACTACAGTGCAATATAAGTAATCTAATGGCAGGAAAGACTCAGTCAGAAATCTGAAACTGCACAGCATGCACTCGACCATGCTCATCAAAGTATACAGAACACATATTTTGTAGTTAAGGAGCTAAAACACATTGTTAAAGTCCTTTAAGCAAAGCTCTGAAAATATATGTGCTCTTGTGTACTTAAGGTGTGTCACGAGGTGCTTATCTGGCCAGTCTGCAGGATTTATGTTTCTGTGGGAGAGCGCTTAGTTGACATGGCAACCCAATACCTTCACATAGGCTGAAAAGGCTTGCACTGAATAAGCACAGTATAGCCCATAAAATCTCAGGGTCTCTCTCTTTGTGTCTGTGTGCATTAAAATATGTCAGTATGTGGGGTACCTGTGCATACACACACATGCATTTGTGTATTTCATGTGTGTGTGCATGTATATATGTCTTATTTCCTGCTATGTATATTGCCTGCTATGTGTATATGATATAGCTTTAATTAACAGTGAACATTCAGGGAGATTTGATTACATTTTAGGAGCCAAAGGCAATTTATCACCAAAAAAACCTCTTTATACAGCAAACCTTACATAATTATGAAAGAATTAAGTGATGCCACTAAATGTGACCTTGTCTGCAAAAAGTGAATATTCAGATTCAAGAGATTTGTAAGAATGTTAGACCTCCACCTCCTTTTTTGTAACTTGAAAAATGTATTGCATTAGTGTAAAAGCGTCAGTTCATTGAACTATAACATTACAGCCACAATTTCTCCTTTATGTATTTATTCATTTTGATTTGTCGTATGTGTGTGTGAAGCACTTTGTAACTGTGCGTTTTAAAATGTGCTATATAAATAAAGCTTTTCTTACTTCCTTACAATGTCACAGTGTAGTGAGTGTGTTCAAGAAAACTGCCAGGGAAAGCTTTCTTCAGTACAGCATTTTAATCGACGGATAACCTTCATACATGCTGTAAATATCCACAAACCATGCAAATAACCTTGCATTCAGGAAAAACATATCTCTCCAGTAGGTCAGCTGCTGAACCTGCAGAGTGTTGCTCCCCAATCGTACCTGCATGTGTGTGAAAGAATGTCATTAGCACCGTGATGACTGAGTGTGTGTATGTGCCAAGCCAGGACAGAGAGAGTGTTTTTTTAATTTGCTAAAATATGCTGAGCTTGTGTGCACACGCACAATTAAGCTGTGTGAATGTGTGTGTGTGTGTGTGTGTGTGTGTGTGTGTGTGTGTGTGTGTGTGTGTGTGCGTGCGTGTGTGCGTGCGTGTGTGCGTGTCCTAACCGGTAAGGGACAGTTTTCATCACTCCTCAATTCAAGATCATTCCTGAGGCCGGGCGTCAGCGGCTGCAGACATCAGGCCATGCCACAGAAACAGTGCTCAGTGAGATAATCATGCTGAGTTGCCCAGCTCCCTCTGCTACTCAAAGAAGGGCGGTGGGCCATTCAGTGCCTTTGGCGAACTTAACTAAAGACACACTAAGGGCCAAAGTAGGGTTATTCTGCCCCCTGAAGGACAGCAGTGGCAGTGCAGACAGTGAACTATCCGCAACATCTATTCTTTACCCTACATTATGTAACCATTAAACAAGATGCTGAAACACCTGCGTCAATGGTGTCATAATGCTGTCTTTCTCTACTAGCCTGTGAAAATGTGATTCTTGGTTTTCTGTCTGATGCTGTCTTGAGGTCTGAACATTATTACAAACATGCCAGTAACTGTTCTTCCAGTGGTTCTGTATCTGTATCAGCGTGTATGTGATATCCATGTCAGTTGAATGTCTCAACAGTTTCTGAACCAATGCGACTTCAATAGCACGAGGTCTATGGGGTCAAAAAGCCTACAAAAAAGGGAGTTCAAAAACAAGGTTCAATATGAGTAAACAAGGACTTCCTCCCTAAGGGTAAAAATCTGCACCTGGACTTCTCATTATTGCTGCGCTCTGAGCCTGCTCAGCACCAAAGAGAACATGTGGCCCAGAGGAAACAAGCTCATAGCACTGCTAGTCTCCAACATTGCATCAAACACACATACACAGATGGAGAATTTTGGGAAAATGTACCGGCCAATAGGGGCTCAATGGACCACCTCCCCAGTTTTCATGAGTAACCATAGTGGCATTGCCTTCTGTTAAAGTATCCACACACAGCTGCACACACAGAGTGGTATGGTGTTTTCCTGAAGCTCACAGAGCTGTCTCACACTCACAGTGCTGTTAGAATCAGTGTATTACAAAGTCCGCTCCATCTATCCACAGGGAGGGACCAGGATTTATCTAGGACTCTCTGACACTTTGATCCTCCTCAATTTCACAGCTCAAACAGCTTGTTTGCTTCCCCTCTGCTCCGACTCCGTCACTGTCACATTCATCTCCTACTATCAGCTCAGATACATATGACTTGCCTTTTCTGTTACATATCACGCTTTTATGTGCAAGACTGATGCATGCGTCAGGTTAAAATAACCCATGTTATCATTATTATGAAGCCAAAAGACAAACGTTTGACCTATAACATGCAAAAAAAAAACAAAAAAAAAAAAGCAAACGGGCTAGCACTCTTTCTTCATGTGTTTCTCATCTTTTCCTCCATTCCTGTCTCCCTAAGGTCTTCCTTCACCTGGGGCCCTGCAAGGCCCTGTGGGGCTCTGTCATACACTGTGGGGAGTGAGACATTAATCAAAGGTGGAGCAGAAGGAGGAGAGGGTGGCAGGGGTGTCCTGCTCTCCCACCATGTTTTCTCCCTCCCTTTCCAGGATTTTAAATCGCTCAGTCTGAGGAATCATAACCTTCAGAGCCCCTCCCCTTTTCTCCTCCACAAGAGTAACAAATGGCTCAGATGCAACATAAAAAAAGGACTGCGGAAGAAACTCATGCGTAAAAGGTAATATATCCAAATGCAGGTAAAAAAAAAAACATCCTGCAAAACATGTTTAAGACAGAGCAAGCAGTGATCTGCCTATGAATAAGAGAGTCACTGTTGGAGGAGAGGTCCAAAGGGGGCCAACTCTTATTTTGACAGTCCCCCTGTCCTGGAGAAAATGGCCTCTGTTCTGTTTGTTTTCCAAGGAGAAACATCTGAACATCTGTCGTGTTCCTCTGAGCAACACGCTGGGCTAGAGTTACAAGCTGCAACGGTGCGCAAGAACGCATAAACACATGTGCACAGTCGGACACATAAAGATACACACACACATAAGGAGGGAAACACACACAAATGTAAGGATAGTGTTAATCTGAAGATGATGTACTGCGTCTCTGCTGTATCATATAATTGCTATTACTCTTAAGTAATGTAAAAGCCACATGTTTTACCATGTTATACCACACAACTTCAAAGGCAGCCTGAGGAATGTCTCCTAATGCTGGGACTGCCACTGTGAACATGTATGTAAATATGTATGGCAGATATAAGGCGGTCTCAAGTCCATAGCAATAGCTGGATGGACAACTTCAGTGTCTTCTGGCTGCGGCTGCAGTTTGTGTTGTATTACTACATACTCAACCAAGAAATCCAAGGCTCAAAAACAACTCTTAAACAAATATTGTGTAAGCGCCAACATATTTCACTTGGCAAAAACATCTGGCCCTTGTCACAGACCTCCTTTTTCAATAAAAAAAACGAAGGCTTCAGGCCCCTTTTTGCTGTGGGAAGTGATAAGAGTTCAGTGGAGAACAGCGATGATGGCGCTGGAAGAACTTCACCGCAGCCATGGAGGCAAAAGTGTTCAGAGGAATACTTTGATCACAGACAGGAGATCTGAGCTAATCTGCAGTCCCTTTAGTTTCACACAACTTCTCAACATGGTCACTAGGGTGCACTGTTACACTGCTCACTGAACCCTAACACACAGGTACACACAGACACACACACACCACGTACATCAGCCCCCACTTCTAAACACACTGCTGCCACGACGAAGTGTTTTCTCTCGTTCTCCTGAGGGAGATCAGCGTCTTTTTTTTATTTTTTTACTGTGTCCAGCTTCTCCATCTCAGATAATGCAGCGAGGTTGTGGTCCAGATGTGAGGCACCAACTCTAAACCTGCTAAAAAAACACAGTCCCTTTCCCTCCTCCTCTGGTCTGAATGTGTTTTCTTGTCCATTTTTAACTTCTACTACTTCTTCTCACTGTTTGGTGGTACTCCTCTTTTAAACCCAATCACAGATTGAAAGAACCACAAAAACAGAAGTTAAACACCGTGAGGAGCCAAGTACGAATATATTTCAAGTTTTGCAGTTTAAAAAAAATGCAGCCCACACACACACACACACAGTATGCATTTAAGTATAAAAAGTGTGATATAAGTTGAAATAGAGAAAACAAATAACAGTAAAGCTGAGGCAACCCATGGACAACAATCATCATTTCAGTGTTTCAGGGTTTGTTTGCTCTGTTCTGTAACAGATAATGGCCAGAAAGCATTTCAGTTTAAATGTAGAGTGCAGTGACACTGCCCCAAAATGTGTACAATGATGGCTTTAACCTCCTGAATCTTCTCTTTTATTATGCCAGACTTTTGCATAATCACTACTCAAGGGACAATTTGCACTGGTCCAATACTTGGGTGTGACATGTAGGATTTGTCAAAGTACAGCATTTTTCAAACCACATCTGGGGAGGTGCTGTGCCTTCCATAGAAATTGTGACCTGTAAACTGGCAATGATGGTTGAAAATAGAGGCTTGTCCTGCTTTGCAATAGCACATACAGTACTAATGGACTATCATACTGGACACAGGTTGACATTTGAGAGAGACACTGAGGCATAACAGCTGCACCCAGCCCTTTGAAATAAAGACAAGGTTAAGGATATCTGAGAAAACACAACATGTAGGATCAAAGCCAAATGCCACGCTGTTATACAGATTCAAAATGTGAATCTAAATGTTTCAACTTGTTGTTTTATAGTTTGTTTCCATTAAGAGACTGAGATTCGTCAAATTTAAACAAAAATATGTTCTGTCCACATTTGAGCAAAATGCTGTTGCTCGTCAACAAATCTCCAATGGTCATCAAAATGAGTATGTCAAGTTATCAGTATCAGATATCTGCCTGATATCTCTATGTGACAGAAATCTGCAGAGGCATTCAGGTGAAAAGACAACAACTTTCACAACAACACCTGCATCAGACCATCTTAGTAAAGAAACTCAGCTCTGCAGTGGAACAGGGAGTTCTGATGGTGAACATGGAGAGGTAACTATAGTTTCCAGTGTTGCATGTGTGACAGTGATACAGAAAAAAGCTACTGATGAGCTGCAGTATCTCACACTTTAAACGCATGTCACTGACGCAATACAGTCTTGCCACCTTTAAAGGAATACTTCATTATTTTGGGAAATACGCTTATTTGGTTTCTTGCAGAGAGTTAGGTGAGAAGATTAATACAGCTCTCATGACAGTTCCCTAAATATGTAGCTAAAGCCAGCAGCCAATTAGCTTAACTTAACTTAGCATGAAGACTGGAAATAGAGGGTAACAGCTAGCCTTGGCTGCCAGTCTCCAGGCAGCCAGCTAAGAAAGTTATTGGTCCACAGTCCCCTGTAAAACAACAAAATCTCGATTTTACACTTTGGTTTATGTAAGGATTAAACAAATGGGACCGATGTTTCCAGTGTTTGTGCTAAGCTAAGCTAACTGGCTGCTAGCTGCAGCTTCATATGTACCGTATAGACACGAGAGTGGTATTAATCTTCTCATCTCATTCAAGAAAGGGAATAAGCATATTTCCCAAAATGTTGAACTACTCCTTTAAGCATCTTTTATGTTTGGAAATGGCAAAATAAACTCCACATGTCTAGGTTAAGTGTCCTCCAAATGTGCACGATGATCCACCTCTATTTAATCACACATGTACTATCAAGACACACAATTAAAACATTGCTGCAAAATCTACCTCTCTAACATATGGCTGAGCCAGAGGAGCTGCTGGAAAGTTACAAAAAGCACACATCATGTTAAATAGAGAAAATGAGCAGCCATCCACAGGAGAGTAGGATTGGTAGTATCCTCCGGGAGGAGAAAACAGAATTATTAGGTTCTATATATAGATTATGTCTGACTGAATTGACTTAGTTACATGAATATACTCTATAAGGGGCTATTCATCTGTTTGTTGTTGTTGTCATTTTTTAAAGAAATATTTGTCTGACAATTTCTAAAAGAAAATGGACTAAATAACTCACTGGATTCTGAACACTCTGAACAAGATATATAAAATAAAATTTGTTGTAAATGTACACAGTAAACTAATCAATCCATTATATATTTAACTCTACAAACTACTGTTTGCTGTTGTTCTTGGCTGTTTGCTTGATAAATCTGCCATTTTAAACACTGCAAACACTCCAGTGAATAGTGGAAAACTGTTTGAATGTCCAACCAGACAGACCATAACACATCCAACATATTAGACTCAAACAGACACATGCTGTTTGATTTATGAAACACTGCAATCATGTAGGTTCCAAAGTCATCAAAAGCACTACAAGTCAGATGAGTGGGTGAAAGTGCTTAGACGCCTGATGGCAAATGTTCAATCCCACACACTAGGAAGCATGATAATGTGATAATGTGCATGGCAGCCCCGACTGCCCTGAGCGTGGCCTGGCTGCTCCAAGCCCACACTGCCGTGAAGAGCTGGAGGAGAGGCACGGCTCCAGGCCAACCTCTCTGCCGGGGTTATCGTTAATGAACTATGGAGGCAAGGGTGCCGTAATTCATGGCAGAGTATCATTTCCTCTGCCAAAGCTGCTTGATTTCCTGATAAAAATCAGCCAGATGCACTGAGAAACCTCCATGCAACAAAGGACTGTGGGTGTAACTCCTTGTGGTTTGTGCATGACATATGAAACAGACAGTATAATATCTAGAGTCCGAGCACAGGATGCCAATGATAACAAAAACAAGAAAGAATGAAACAAATCTGGGATAAAATGCAGTTAATCATTAAGCTCAAATTACATTTTTAATACATTAAAATCAAATCTTGATAACTGTGAAACACTCTTGATAAATGTATACACTGTTGCAATGAAATTGCATATTCTCACCTCCTTCCCAAATAATGCATTATTTATTTTCTATTTGTTTTACAGGCACGCTGCCTGAATGCCGATCTGGAAACTCACTCACAGAGGAATATTTGTAAATATCAACTCATGAATTGGGATAATTATGATGTCTGAAAATGTCATGAGAGGAGCGCAGGAAGGCAACGCACAAGCAAAAAAAAAAAAAAACTAAGACTAACTCATATTTACACCATTATTTAAGAACAGGAGGACTGTTCATGGGTCACTGGACAGGCTGCAGGATCATTTTCAACAAGAGAAAATGATGTCTTTTACTCTCACATACTTAAACAATATGGGCCTTGAATATCATATACTGGTTTTGAACGCTGCAGTTCTTCACAGCCATTTTGTGCCTCTGACCTATTTCAAAAATCTCCATTTGAGGGTGCAGAAGAGGGTTTTCTGTAAATGTACACCTCCTGAATGAATAAGCACTTCCTGCTTCAGTCAGGGTTGGGGTTCATGCAGGGGGGTTAGACTCTGAAACGGCCCATTCTCTCCCTTGCTCTCGTTCTCAACTCTAAGAAGAAAAAAACAACAACTACTCAAACAGTCAAGAGCAGGATTTTCAGTTCACTTGCATACTCTTAAACACGTGGCTAAAATCTCACAAACTTATCAAATTAGAGAAAGGCTCTATTACAAAGACTTTATTGGAGCGTACATCAAATTAATAGCCAATTTTACAACTACAACAGAAACACTTGGTTCCCATTAAATCAGCTAATGTAAACAGAGAAATTTAGTTTCACAGGGAAAAAAAACAAAACATCCAGGAGATGGAGAGAGATATAAGGAAACAATGGAAGAGGAGGACAGGACTGTTTATTTACCGTGTGCAAGCATAAAAGTGCTTCCAAAGTGTCCACTAGTGAGGACAGAAATGCTCCCACAACTGCAGACAAGCGTCTGCTCATACACACACACACACACACACACACACACACACACACACACACACACACACACACACACACACACAACCATTAGACAGGAGGAGGACAGATAGAGGAGAGGGTGGTGCAACTGATGAAAAGACATGATTAACCTTTGCTCTTCACTCCGTATCGTGTGTGCATGTGTGTGTGCATGCATGCGGGCATGTCTTGGAGGGTATGAGCGAGTGTGTGTGAAGAGAGTGAAAGAGAGAGAGTGTGTGTGCGTCTGTGTTTTCTGAATGATAACCGTGCTATGCGCTCGGCTGCTCCCGTGGGAGACAGAGATAGATAATGTTGACGCTGTTCAGATCCTTTGATAATGGCAGCAGGGATGGAGCGGGGAGGAGGAGGAGGAGGAGGAGGAGAAGGAGGTTGTGGTGGTGGCTGTGTATGTTTACGTAAGTGTGTGTGTGACATGTTGGTTGGGGTGGTTGTGTAGCCTCTACCCTCTGGTGGTCCCTGGGTGCTGCTGGTCTGAATTACGCGCCGAGGGGACAGGAGAATTTGCGTTTGACCTCTGAAACCAAGCTGACCTGGGACAAAGCATGGGAACGCAGTAGCCTTGCACATGTACGTGTGTGGTGTGTATGTCAAAGTGAGAGCGAGAGGAAAAAGTGAGCAATGATGGGGGCAAAAAAAGTGAGTGTGTGTCTGTGTGAAAGCAGAAAAGAGAGATTAGTTTCTATACGTGCTGGACAATGACTTGAGTATTTGTGTGAACAAGTTCCATGCATGAGTGTTTATTGACTCTACAAAGCCATTACTGCACGGTCAGACAGAGGCAATACACATGCGATTGTGAGAGAGAGAGTTGCGGGTTTCATTTGATACCTGAAAGCCAAATAAACAACTCCGGGCTGCCAGATCTGAACCCAGAGCAATAAACTCCACCGATATCTGAGACTCTGGGTCTGTTTACTGGCTCATCAGTCAATACACCACACACATGGACACATCTTAACCTGGACACTCTTACAGTAATCTTTCATGTAGAACCGCTGTTTCATAAGATCTGATTATTTTGCTGAGGAGGTACTTAGAGCCACGTGGTATCAAAAAAAGCGAGGGCAAATTCGCAAATGTGAAATCCAGTTGGAAATGACTTGTTTTCAACCACGAAGACGTTTTCAATGGTCACAAGTCTCTGTGAAGGGTAAAAGAGGGGTGGGACGCAACAGAAGACAGAGATTGAAGCCACATGTTGAGGCGCAGCACACGTCACACACACACAGATTGATTGATTAATCTAGAATTTTTTTCTTTTCTTTTCCCTCTAAAAGCACAAAGTTCCACAGCAAAGCTGGAGCAGATGACAATGTACTGCTCATATACTGTAGCACATTTAATCTCTTTCTTTCTTGTACACTCACACAACTTCACTGTGACTCATTCAGACACACACTATTGTGCTGCGGGTTGACTCACATCTCCTCCACGCAGGAGAGTGACGAGGTGTTGCGCTCAGAAACAAAGTCTTCATCTCTAAAAGTGTCACTACTACAAATGTCCTGTAGTGTGCCACACGGAAAATCATATGATGTCAAACTTACAACTGCTTTTAAGAGTGGAACAACTTTCTGATGTTGCACTATGGGGACAGTAGAAGAAGAGACGGGTTGTAACAGTGGTGTAATCCCATAGTGTGAGGAGGAGGAGGCTGCAGAGGGATGAGAGATGAAGTTTTACTGAAAGCAAAGGGGGAGAGTGAAAGATCTTACAGGCTGTGATAGGCATAATGGGAACTAAAAACACAGTGGCATACCAAGTCACACTTGTGAAAAAAATCTAAACTGCCACAGCAGACAGTTTTTATAGTTACTATTTCTTTGGCAGAATGAAGTTCGAGTTAAAACACTGAAACACAGAAAGGTTTGTGGATTGTCCAGAGTAACTAGGGCACTGATTCTGGAAAGAGAGGGCCTTTCACTTCTCATTTCACTTCACCTTTTCAAAAGGTATCACAGGTTATAAGGGGCATCATGGGAACCAAAAACAGGGAAGTAAAAACACTATGGCACACTCAGCTGTGATGGTGAAAATGTAAAAACTGCCACAGAACACACTCAACATTTCCTCAGTAAATGTAGCTCCAATGAAAAATGTTCTGTGGTTTTTCCCAGTGTAATTGGGACACTCAGCGTTTACAGTCACACTTTCTGCAGTAACCTGATTTCTTAAACATTATGGATACTAAAACACAGTTTCTGGGCATTAGAGGAATCTCATTTACGCAGTTCTTCTGGAGAAAGCCGATTTCTTGGCCATGAATAAGCGTAACCAGGTTTCTAATAGGCTTTTTACTGTACATGTATTCATGTGCAAGACAAAGACTTCAGACAGCAGAGCGGCAGGGTGAAAAAAAACTGAAACTAACACAAAGTAGTCTCTAGAAGTCTAAAAAAATGTTGTTTTCCACAGCTAAACATTTGAGTATTTGTAAAATTCAGGCACACTCAGCATATTGTTTCACTACTACTACTAATAATAATTAATGCTTCCAAAATAAGGTTGGGCGTGGGGTAGAATTCAGAATACTGAGTTGCTTTAGGTACAGTATACACAGATTTACAACCTGTATTTATCAACTGCTAAAGGTTTGCTGTCACTACTAACCACATCTTCATTGTCTGCACTTGTCAATGTGGTACTTAATTCTCCTTTTTATCAGTTTTCTCTGATGTACCTCCTCTAGCAGTAGCATCAGTTCTTTCCTGCTTGTAGTGTGGTTTTCAATGTGTTGTTGTTTCAATTCCCTATAATTGAAGTTGCTTTATAAATGTGTTGTTCTTCACACTTTTTCACTACATTTGACTCTTTAGAGCATTATTAAGTGTAATTCTTAGCAGTTTGATAAATATAGGCCCAGGTTACTACATTGCATTTAAATGTGTTGTCCAATTTCCTGCATAACCTGATTTCTCTGAGTAACCTGGTTTCTTGTGAGCATGTAACGTATTGATCCTGATATTTTCATTCTGAAAATGTATATTGCTGTTGAATTTTTTTAAATGTCAATGTTCCATAAATTAAATTCAGTTCAGATAAGTGAGAAAATATTTTTTTTGTAACTCATGTGAACTGACCCTTTAACCTGGAAATACATGTGTAACATAAACAGCTGGTATGTCCGGGCAACAGCGAGTGCGAGAGGAGTGGACTGAAAGAGAAGGTAGTCATTGCCAGATAGAGAGAGGGGGCGAGATAAGGTGTTGAGTCCCACAGACACAGAGGAAGCCTCCTATCACAGGAAGCTCCTCTTGCAAATGTCAGATCCTCCTAATTGCCGCTCTACTTCCTGTTTCAGTCCCCCTGAGCTGGGCAACATCACACAAGCACTCACGACGATACCCACAACCGAACGGGAGCATACATATACTTACCCATCCATCCAGGCAGGCATCCTACACACATCCTGGTGGGGTTGATGTCCACATCAAAGGGTGGATTATAGGGTGGATGAGGCCAACGCTACAGTGACCGCTAGCAGACATACCACTTATTATTTCTGACCTTGATATGTTGACGCCACCCAAGGCTAAGAGAATGTCTCAAAACTGTCCACACACACAAATATGTGATCTATTAAATGGCTGAATCACAACTTTACATTGTCTTATAATGTTAACAGGGCTTTTAATTGAGGAATGTATGTGTGTGTGTGTGTGTGTGTGTGTGTGTGTGTGTGTGTGTGTGTGTGAGCGTGTGTGTATCATATTCCTGGCCTGAGGGCCAACAGCGTACCATAATAACCTCTGCCAAAAAGATGCGCTGCTTACAGCACACTGCATAACACAAATAACACACTGCACTCCTAATAACACACACCGGCCCTATAGAAACATACAAACTTCATAATCCTGTCATTGAAAATACACAACGGGCTAATCCGCTCCCACACATCGCAACAGAGGGCGGTCACGGATGGGTCAGGAACCGCAGCGCAGTGTATCACAACTGAAAACACTTGGACTACAAAGCTTGCTGGTTTTAGAATTATTCAAAGTTCAAGTGAAAGTGTGAGGCAGCTGCTGATGTGTGTGTGTGTGTGTGTGTGTGTCCTCAGCCTCTTGACTGGTGCAGTGATGCAAGGAGGCCTACCAGAGGGCGGCTGCTACCACCTGAGAGACAGATGTTAGCGTTAGTGAGTCTGTGTGTCTCCACAGGCAGACAGCAGAGGGCTCGACCTGCCACAGTAATGCTATAAAATCCACATTAGTGTGTCTAATAGCACTTCAGCAAGACACAACACTCTATGGGCACTGATTATTTAAGAAGAATCCATAATTCAACAGGTTTTGTTGTATTTCAATCTTAATTCTCAGTATGTTTAACACACTGTATGATCCGTTTCCAAGATCTGAATCAGACATCACAGCACTAATGTCACTTTGTCAACACTCAGTGATAAATAAGTGAGTGTTTCATTAAAGGGGAGAGGTTGTGTACAAACTCTGGAGCGATGTCACTAAGGAACTGTGAACACTTCCAGCAGCAATATGTGAGGAGAGTCTAAAAGGGGACGGGAGGCGTGGAGGAGAGTACAGGAAAAGGAGAAAATTAAAACCATACATCCCATCCTGGAAATAACACATCCCCTACAGTGGATTTTCTTAGGATCTGCTATCGCTACAGTACGGAGAGGGAAATTAAAGCATGGCCAAAAATAGTGAGCGTTTTCAATGTGGAGACTTAAGTTTGTGTGTTCTGGGTCAGGGACGATAGAGAAGAAGCTGGTATACTGGGTGCTCTGGCCTTAGGGCAAGGGGTGACAGTTGCGCATTTGTGTGTGTGTTCTAATGTGTTTATTTTCTGGGGGGGCTGAGTTTACACTGGCCTCACTGCAGCAATCCTCGTTGCAGACAGCCATTATCACTGCATATACACCCACGCTGTGTGGATGGCAGTGATAATGGCAGCTGACGGTCCTCTTTGCCAAAATGTGTCTCACCATCTGTGCGGCTGCAGAGGAAGTGTTACAACAGCCAGTTCATTCATCCCTCCATCTCTGCCCATCAGAGAGAGCCGTTTACCTGCACTGAGAGTGGGCTGAGTCGGATGTGATAGTGCTGAGCTCACAGACACAGTGCAGACGGCAAGCAGCTGTCAGCATCAAAGAACAGACGAGTGTGTGTGTGTGTGCGTGTGTGGGAATGAGAGAGAGATAGATAGAGAGAGAGAGAGAGAGAGAGAGAGAGAGAGAGAGAGAGGCAGCCTGAGAGGACCAAGAAGCGGACAGAACTAAGAGAAGATAAGATGATGGAGAGGCAGACTGTGATGGAGAAATAGGTTCTATTGATAACAGGATTTCATTGATAGCAACCATCTTCCCCAACAGTCTGTGCTTTATAACGCTCATCTCAGACAGACTAACAGAAATACTTTACATTTATGGCTGGGTATCCAACCTCAATACGTTTTGAGTACCAGTCGAAATAAGCCTGTAGCAATGAGTATTAAAAAGTGTCAAGTGGCCACTGAATGTCTGATAAGATCTTAGTTATGTTTATTTATTCTTTGATCAGATCTGATTTTACCAAAACTCTTATTGGCACTGGCATCGACAAATGCCTGTCCTAAATCTGACAATGATCTTTAAGTATGACGGGATGATCGTCAGATTTAGGACAGGAAGTGGAACAGATGACACCTATCGAAACATTGTTTTTTGAATACTTTTTGTGGCTTGCAGTCAGTGTGCAGTTGTTTCTTTTTTCATTAATCATTCATTTCGTTTACATTAACGTTTTCAGCATTAATTACCTGGAAATGACAAATTACAGACTTACAAGTCTTTCTATTTATATAATAATGATGTTTGTCCATTGTGAATGATGATGAGATCTGTTGTTTTTCTGCTTTTTCACTAATGAACATTGGCACTCAGAGATTCATTTGACTGGAAGGTTTATTTGAAGAATTAACCTTTAGGTTCTGGTAGAACCATTGTTTCTTATGGTTGTGACCTCTATTAGAGGAGAAAGAAATGTTCTCGAAAAACAGAAATAGTTGGAACTCCTCGGGGTCATCAAAATTAAATCACAAGTCTGATAATACAGCACAGTGACATCCAAAAACTGATGGAATATTGTGTTTTCATGCCAAGTACGAGTCCGACTCTCATACTTGGAGTGTTTTTCATACTTAGCTAAACTGAATTTTCTCTAGCAAAATTATGTGTCTATGCATCAACCCAAAACTAGGATACATGAGCTACATATACATGAGTCCTGAACCTCCCAGCATGTAAATGACCCCACGGAAAAAACCCCACAGCTGAGGCAACGTTTCACCATTGAACACTGGAGATGAGGCACGTAGACCATTAAGTGACTAAGAAAGACTAAGAGCAGGAGAACTCGCTCCAAACATTCCCTGACTGCTCCCCTCAGTTTGTAGGCCTGTGTCTGGTCAATGTGGAGTTCAGCTGAGTAGGAGGAGCAAGGAGATAAGCCTATCTCCGACTGTGTCCATCACACTACAGGAGACACTAACAGGCACAACAGAAAGTGACCAGACACCAGACCGCAACTAAAGAAAGACTCCTTTCTCCTCATTCCTTACTATCTTCTTCTATCTATTGGCTGGACCTGCAGTCCTCCATAGGGACACTTTGATAACACAGACCATTACCTCCTCATGAAGACACTCTCAGTGGAGTATGACATGTACTAAACAAAGCAGGGGTATGGTATGGAAGACAAAAGAACAGAACTAAGGGGGTAAAATGGGGGAGGAGAGAAAAATGTGTATTTCTTAGCGTCTCTGCTAGATGAGGGGGAGTAAGAGGAGAGGGGTTGTAAAAAAAATAAAAGAAGGAGGAGGTAGGGGAGTAGGGGGCGTTCCCGCTGGCTCAGGCCTTGATTAACACCAGGCCTCCTGACAGGAAATGACCCGGCCAGCTCATAGCGCCAGGAGAGCTTCCATCTGGTGTCGAGGCCGTGGAGGAATTCTCCACCCAGGAGAACTCAGAACCAAGCAGAAGAGCTTCGAACTGAATGGACACGTTTCACTTCCAGGAGAGATTAGTCCCACTGCTTGTACGGGACGCTAACACAGAAAGCATCATTCTGCTCCCGCTGTTGTTTGAGGGCGTAGTCAACCCTAGGCCTAAAAAAAAATCACAACCACAAGACAAGATTTTATTGACAGTCAAAACCGCCAAGTTTACAGCTGGATGTCCATTGAGGAGTATGAGGTGAAAGTAGGTTAGCGAGTTCCTCAGATTCAGAATATGGAGGAAGTTGCACTGGTTGGGGGTCGGAGGGGGTGGAGAGAGAGCGAGGGGACAGTTTAGGGAGGAAAGCGGGTAAATTAGGATAGGTCATCTTTCACTGCTGACTGGAATCCTAAACGTAAACAAGTTCTTCCGCACCAACAGATAAAACGCAGATATACTGTAAAACCAAGTGGCTCTGGTAAAAAACAGACTCATACACAGTCTACCAAACACGTACACTTATTTATGAATGTTGCTCGGGCCAAGACATTTGTTTCTATGGCCATCAGACTATAGAAAAAGCACACACAGTGACCCACAAAGACCTTCTTTAAATCTCTCAGTCTAAGTGCTGCACAGAAAGTGAAGCAGAGACATATGTATGCATATCAAGAGGAATGTCTTCCCAGGGGAGTCAAGGAGTGTCCCTGCTGAAGACGAGAGAGGCGAGCGGGTAGAGCGTTTTGGCTGAAGTCCTCCGCTGACCCTCTGACAGAGGGTCACAGACTGACCCCCGCCTACACTGACGCGTGTGCAGGGGCCAGGGGCCGCTGTCTCAGTTAGAGTCCCTCTGGAGCCTGCCTGCATGTGTGTCTGCCTTCACTTTGTTGAGCAAGTGTGTGCACATCTATTTGCGAGTCTGTGTGGGATCGTGATAGTGTCCTTTTTCATTCTACACAAGCCCAATTCCAAGCGGAGATATAAGTGCTTACGAGACTTTTATGATGTGCATTTCCTGTCATAAATAAGAAGCAGAGGAATTCTCCGCTGAGCGCTAACACACTCCATAAAACAAACAGAGGTGTAAACTACACTCTGGGCTAGCTCTGTGAAATCTACCCGACAAACCATGGCTACTACTCACTGCACTGCTTTGACAGATGACTTCTTGCTTCTGAGTGATAATACTACAGGTATCGTTTTTCATTACTGCATACAGTACTTTACAACTGTGAAAGCAAATGTATCCCTCCCAGTGATTAGAAAGCGCCCTTGTCTCATCCTATTTCACTGACAAGTCCAAATGAAATTTTCCACTGGACTGAAGTTGGAGAGGCTTCATCAGTTCTGTTTCAGTTTTCCATTTTGACTTGACATTGTACTCTCTGGATGAAAAAGATGAACCCACACAGTTTTGAACCGAGTTGTGATTTCCAAATGTGATCAATGTCCTACACTAGGTGATTTCTGGGAGTTTCAAGATGTGGGTGAGAAACATGTAGTGGTTTTTAGTGGAATCAACTAATCGTTCATCATTAACTTCATGTAAATATAGAAGTTTTATTATTTCAAGTTAAGTCAACTGCTTAAGTTGACTAAGTATTTAAGTACTGCTCTCTGCTTCAGTATTCAACTTCAACTCATTAAATTAAGTTTCTAAAGAACATGATCGCCATTTCAGCAGACTTCCCAGCATGCATCGTTTGAGGGTAAAAACTCACAAATCTCTTTCTTATAGTTTGAACATGATGGAAACTTCTTGTGTCTCTTTAATATATATACATTAAGATAAGTCATGGTTGTTACCTCTGATAATACTTTACACTATATTAACCACAATAATGGTTAGTGTCCCATTCGGTACCTACATTACAAAGTTTTACAGTGTAATGACAGAGCACACAGCCTGATGCAACTGAGTAAGTCCATGACTGTTATTGTGTGAAATCCATCGCACCTGGTTAAAACCTCCAAACTAATTTCAGGTCAGTATCTCAATTGTTAAGGCCAAGTGGAGCACCAAACACATCTTCCAAAGCTCACCAATTGCTCTTAAAATAAAAGAATTGTTTGCACAATACAAATACTTTCTTTAGCAGTCAGAGACTGCATAAGATAACGGACAATGACCCTTGACAGGAATTTGATACTGGTTCATAATAGTACTAAGACAAATACTTCCATGATTAGAGGAGGGGTAGGATGCATCCACTTGCATGTAATTCTAATGTAGCATAAATTCAAAGTACGTAGATAAGAAGGATAAGAAGTTTTAAGATGTGCTTCCCATAGAAAAAAAAGCATATTCTACAAAAATGTACTAAAATGATCTGACATTTGTTAATGATATATTTAAATGTTCCCTTTTTCTTGTTAAGTAGTGAAATAGTCTTTTCAATAGTCAATTCAATTCAATTCAGTTTTATTTATATAGCTCCAAATCATAACAAGGGCACTTTTCATACAGAGCAGGTCTAGACCGTAACTCTTTATAGTATTCAGTCTCCAAGCCAATTATAACACAAAACAACCTGAAAAGGAAAATCATGCTTTAGTTAAACTATTCATCACTCCAAAGTAAGCACAGCTGTGATGGAGGGTCACAATTACAGTAGATGCCAAAAAAGGTTAAGAACAACTGGAGCAGAGAAAGACAGTTGTTACTGGGCTAATTTTCTGACACCCGTCTGTCATATTCACGACTCCTGCGGTCTCCCTCCCTGCATGCATTTCCAGTTCATCTATATTGCCATGTTGCTACTTTAGAGTTGTAGCCAGTTGTTTCCTTGTCTCCCTGTTACCTGCTACCAAAGCTGTCACACCGTCATTTGGGTCCGAATCAGTGTAACCCAGAGGAGAAGAAAGTAGAAAGTGGGATGGATACAAGGTAACAAGAGACCCGGTATGGAGACTCGACCACAGAGCAGACTTGGTGGGGTGCGAGTTTGGGGGTCTGATCGCGACTCTGTGTGTGGCCCTGCCTGTTAACCAGGCCTGTCTGCCCCGGCAGTGAGGAGCTGGTGAGCCACTGTTAATTAAAGCCTGAGCTCCATGACATCAGCTTATCTGATGAAGTGAACTAGAGAGAACAACGCCACTGGCTGCTTAGTTCACCCTGGGGTCCACGGTTTTCACATCATACAGTACATGTATGTGTGTGTATGTGTATGTGTGTGTGTTTGTGTAACAGAGAAGGAAGTAAAGAAAGACCACCAATTAAAAATAATTGGGACTAATTTCATGAACACAGTGCAACAGGGGAAATATATTTAATCAGGCGCGATCATCAGACTAACTTACGCTCCACTCCCCCCTGCAACCAGCCTGGTGCTTTAGGGCCTCAGAGAGAGGGAAATACAGGGTGGTAAAAATTGGAGAAAGAGGGAGAAATGGAAAAGGACATTAAAAAAATAAAGAGAAGAAAAGTTTAAGAGGTAGGCAGATGGAGAGTTGGTGGCCAGAGTTATGTGTGATGTCTTTCATGTCCCTCGACTGGCCCGTGTTGCCGTGCCAACCCAAATAGCAATGTTGGGGAGGTCCGACTCTCCCACTGCTCCCCTCTTCCTTGCCCCGTGCACACCCTACTGACAGGATGAATAACAAACCCGATGTGTGTCTGAGGCAGAGGGAGAGAGGAACATGACATGAAACCACCGCAATTTCAGTTAAAATTCACGTCTTGCTCTAAAAGTTATTTTGCGACCTTCTTCTCTGCTGCCAGTAAATCACTATCATCACCATCTGGGGACTGGGATTTCACATTCTCACTACTGGAGCTGTACACCCACACACTGACATAAGTGCAGACAAACTATGATCCATCATCCTGAGCTAGCTAGGGTGAAGAATTAGGAACATTTGGGTTGGCCCGCTCTCTTTCTCGGCCCACTGTACACCAACACTGAGAGAAGAGAAGAAATAATTAGAAAGGAGAGGGAGGAGGTTTGATTCTGCACCAAAGAAAAACAAGATCCACCAAGGCTGACAGGAAACAAATTCATAAAGAAGTCTGAGGAACACTCATTTTCGCTCTCTTACCAGCATCAATGTTGGTTTTGCCACAACTGAACGAGGGATTAACAGTAACTGCTTGGAGCTATTTACAACCTGCACACATCACACACACTACCCATATACACACCGCAGACTGTTTGGCAGCAGCCAATCAGACTCCAGGTTTCAGGAGAGCAGTGGGTTCCTTATCCAATCACACTTTTTGTTCTCCATTCGTGGCTTTGCACATGACCAATCCAGCTCTTTCCACATGTGGTGTTGGCTGTGGAGCGTTTGGTTTAAGAGCTCATTTCCCAGGCTGCAATAAGCGGAACCATTTTCTTGGATAAATACTGTTCAACCCTTTAATCAAAGCCATACCCTACGACAACAATACTACTACTATACTTTATAGTATGAATGTTCATTTCACATGCACAGACATGTACAGTGATGAGAAAGTTGCATTGTGTACAGAAATTCAAACATACAAACATAGCAAAACCTTCTGAAAACACTTTATATTAGGACATTTCGAGGAGTCTGTTTAGGCTGCTTTACTGTCCGCCCACTGGTGTGAAGCTGCAAGACGAATCACTGTGGTGAGATGCGTTATTTAAAACGGTAAGTCTGTGATGTTCTGTATTTTTTTTAAATTTGCAACAAATCCCATGAAAAGACCAAAACAAACAATGAATTGATCGCAGTAACAAGTATTGCCTGTGTAGCAAAGCCTGATATAGCCATTCCATATAGCTCTATTGTTGTCCAAAAACTATACATTATATACAATTTAATGAGCCACACTGTTGCATAGAGTGGCATGTTCCTTTATTACTATGAACATGGACACTACAGTTTATTTTGACTCAGTCCCATATACAGTGTCCTGCTGCCCAAAATCCTCACTAGCAAACCAATATTATTGACAATAATAAAAACAGAGAATATCACCTAAAGGCCTGGGCACACCAGAAAGTGGCACAGTGAAATTAATGTGCACAATGTCGCCAAATATTTGGTTCTAGAAGTTGTTAAAGCAGTGACTACTTGCTGGCTAGTTGTTGAGCTGCTGTAGTTGGTGAGCTATCCGCTAACATGCTAGCCAGCTAGCCCACTGGGCTAGCGCTAGTCACAATACAGTAGCTTTCCCAGCTTTCTCCTGTTCACTATTGTACACCATTTTGTTGAATAAAAAGTTATTGAAGAGGGAAAATTAAGCTCTCTGAGCAAGCAAGCTTGATCACAGTAAGTTAGCAAGTTGATTAGCTTAACTTGGTTACTAACGGACATATAAGTTAATTCATGGTTATTCAAATATTCAGTATTTGAATGCTGATTCCTGTCTGCAATCCATTGCTCTTTTGTGGAACAGTTTGTTCTCTAACAGAGGCGGTTACATAAAAGTAAATATTCTATGTAAATGTCCACGTAATGGATTGTGCAATAAAGCATTGCATGCTGTTCACTAATGCACTTTACTGGGAAAACAATGTCTTTTACCCTCTCACTGGCTGTCTGCCTTATTCTAAAAAACAATGTATTCATGAAAGTTTGAGTTTGATGCTGCTGCACAGAAAACTCAGGTCCACCAGGGCTGACAGGATACACGGAATAGACAACAAATTAACATTCTACAGTAGTCTGAGGAAAAGCATTTCCTGAAGATGCTCTTTAATTAAGTTCCCAGAAGGAAGTAGTTAGCGGGGTCGGGGTGTGTTGCATTAGCCCGTCCTGCGTACTGTCCTAAACTCACTTGTCCTTATTTCTTCTCTGTGTATATTGTTCTTGTGTTTCTGCACCCTGTTTGTGCATGCACTGTAGCCAAGGGGAACAAAATTGAAGAATTTGTAAAAACATTGTTCTCATGGTGACCAGGTTTCATTCAACGTCTGGTTTCCATTTGAGTCTTTTAATTGGGGAGAATGTCACAATCTGTGTTTTGCTCTGGATGCAGAAAGAGAGACGCCTCATGTTACCCCAGCCAAGCACTTCATTGACTGCCATAAAAACTCTAACACAGACACTCGTGCGTGTGCATACACACGCTCAAATCTACAAGCAGACTGCTGAATTCCTCTGAATGGGCAAGACGTGTGCATGTGTGCACACACATACATTGTTTTTTCTTTCTAAAACACACCTGGCACACTATGACAGGGTAATTTCCAATGAAGTGTTTATAACAGAAAGTCAGGTTTTTAACATGAGCCACATCTCTGAGCCTGTGCCTGCCAAGAGGCCCCTCAATTCCAAGCTGCACTTAGCCAAGTAGAACAGGAAGAGAGAGAGACAGAGTATGAGAAGGAAAAGAGTGAAAAAGAGCGAGAGGAATCAACAATCTTTATTAGTGCTTTTCATAGATTTACCAACCCTATATATACTATATGAGCCTATGAGATGAAAACCCTAACAACAGTGTATTATTTCAGGGTGTGTGCTAAGGTACGGAGCGGGCTAAAACTAAAAGTAGCTCTAATTATGAACTATGTGGCAGAGGAGGAGACTGTGTGTGTACAGGCTCAAGGTTAAAGATGCTATTACTCTGGGAGGTACAGCTGGCTGTGGTGTGGAGGTAGACGGTTAATTCATCTTAAGGGCTGGCCTTGATCTGCTCTACCGCACAGTTACCAGCTCAGGTAAACCAGCAGTGACTCTAATACTGCACAGAGGAACCAAAGAAACCAGTAGACACACGCATCTATTAGCAAGTTTGAACCACAAATAAAACATTTTTCTGTCTCTGTATGTTGTACAGGTAAATCTCATTGTCACTGCTGAGCGGCTGTAGGTGCTAAGTTGAAGGATAATTTCTCTCTCACACTATTTCTCTCTCACACTTATCCACATGCACAAAGTCCAGACATTCCCACACTCGACTATTTGTGTAGCTGCTTGCCAAACTAACCAGAAAGTATGTGTGTAGGTGTGTGTATGAAAGAGTGTGATGCAAGGATAGAAGGAGAGGGATGGGGTGTGAAGACTTTGAGAAAAACCCTCCCATTACAGCACTGGAGGCAGATAGAGGGAATAAACAATCAGCTGTTCCCACTCTCCTACTCCAATTTCTCTCCTCTTAGGCCGTCAGCAAATTTGGCAAATTGAGCATGCTCCTGGAAGTAATCATGAAATTGTGATCACATTAACTCTCTCTCACCGGTGAGTTTCTGGAGCAAGGGGCTGAGTTCGGTCTCTTGGGTGATGATCAGGGTGAGCACTCCTATCAGCTCCCTCTCCAACTTCTCCAGCTCCTCCTCCTCAGTATCCTGGTCTGCGGGCTGCGCCTCGTCAGCGAGGGAGTACAGGTAAACCAGCAGGAGGATCAGCTCATCAGGCCCACACTCATCCTCCCTGGACCTCGACCCCAAGGCCATGCCGTCCTTGCCTCCACAGGGCTTCATCAAGGGCAGCAGCTGCCTCAGCACAGTGGGAAAGTCAGAGTCTCCAAGAGCCTGTGACACCCGCACACAACACACAGACAGGCATACATGGAAAACAGGCGGTTAGTCAGAAGACAGCAATTTTGGCACCTTCTAGAGACACATAAAAGGTGCCATAAGTTAGATTTTTACATCTGTAAGTCTGATAAATGACCTCAAGTGATGTCAATTGAGTCAGTGTCGGTTTGGGGTGTTGGGGGGGTTAAGGGTAGAAAGAAGGGAGCTTACCAGACCTCTGTAGCCTGTACCTCATCTCTGCTTGTGGCTAATGGCTCGAGGCTACATTAGCCGCTACTGACATAACACACCCAAATCCTTGACTGAACTGTCTGCGAGTTTCATTGCGTAGCATTGCAAGTACTCTTTTAAAGGAATAGTTCAACATTTTGGGAAATCCACATATTGACTTCTCTTATACAGTGTGTATATATATAAATAAAGATACCACCAGCAGCTGATTAGCTCAGCTTAGCATAAACACTGGAAATGGGGACACAGCTAATAAACACGTTTTATCTTGTTCGTTTAGTCTGTACAAAAGCTGAAGTGTAAAAACGACAAATGCTGATTAATTGATTCATTAGCTGTGTCCCCCTGTTGAGTATACTGCATTACGATGCAAAGAGTATTTACATCATTTGATATTACCTATTCATTAGTCTCCATTCTTAATAGTTGGCATCCTTGTGTCTGTCAAAAAATACTGAGTATAGTGTTTAAATTAAGAGCACAGTGTGAGTGAGCTCATCGTTCCATTTGCTAATTTTACAGCTCTGAGAGTGGCTGAGGTAATGCTTAGTTTTGTTTCATTCTCTTGTTGGATTTGCATGGGCACTGGACTGTTTTTTCTCTCTATTACACACAGACTCACACATACACACATTCACAAATCCAATATTTGGGGCAGTGTTTAGGTGCAGTGACCTGTTTTTGTGAGCCTGTCTGAGCAGGTCTGAATAGTCCCTCACAATGGTTGTTCTCTAGTCCAACATGTTGAAGATCACCAGAGCGCTTACAGAACTCTGGCCACTCTCACAACAAGGCTGAGCTCATAGACCTATAAAACAAGGGTGTGGAGCTAATCTGTCCGATGAACAGCATGCAAATCGAATGAAAAATAGAGCTGAAAAGGGGAAACGGAGGCAACGGGGTCACAGAGTGGAGGGAAACCGTGAAAAATAAAGCGGAAAAGAAAAGAAGTTGAGAAAGATACTGAGACATTACAAGATGAATTAAGCTTCAGATGATAGTATAAAGGGAATGATTGTTGACAGAGGACAGTATGTTTGCGTCGGATAGAGCTACAAATGCCCCTGTGGACATATTTCATTTTAACGAGGGATTCCTCTGTGAAGAGCTTTGTGTTCCTCTTACCAAGACAAACGAGGGGTTTTGGACCTAGTGGTGGGCCCACTGGGGGGATCCTGTGTCTGACCCAGAAGAACTCTGCACTGAGCCAAAGATGCAATACAATCAGACCCAGAGACGGGGGAGCCAAAGCCACAGAACTAACTGACTGTCCCCCATGAAGTAGTGGCTGAGGAGAAGACTTTTTGGAAAATGTCCCTCGTGGAGAGTGTTGACAATACAAGGTCTAGTGACTCTGTTGATGTTAGTGATTTCCTTGATCATAAATATAAAACTGAAACTTAACACCACAGTTACAGTCATTGCTGCATGAATAGACACAGCTGAAGGTGACATCCTCTCACACTCTCCTGCTAGTCTGTTCCAACTCCTCCCTGCCTCAGACCCCAGCCAACCACTCGCCCCTCTGGACCGTTCAAACACAATCACACCACACATTTTTCTTCTTAAACATTGTGAAATCAAATACCTCTCCAAGTTGCACTCATTCTAACTGCCAAACAATGTTTGGGATCTTTCCCTTGCTCGTTTCGCTGGTGGACGGCAGTGAGGAGAGAAAGACAAAAGACATTAAGGGTTTCTTGTTGAAATGCAAACGGCTAGGCACTTTCTCTTTCCTCTGTCACTTTAGAAGTATTGATCGCCTACACATCTGTCTGTACATGTCCAGGAGGACATTCATATGATCCTTGAGACTCTCAAAGGAGCGTGCCACTGTCAACAATTTGCATTTTCATTTTAACCAGAGCTGGGTTTAGATTTACCTGTTGCCATCTTACTTTGGCATCAGAAGCTCTCAGTTTGGGTCAGTGGAGAGAGGAGGAGCTGAAAGAGGAGCTCTGGAGGGACTCTGGGCCCCCCACATCATTTGTCAAAAAGTACTTTACTCAAACTTGAACTAGTATTACCTCCTGGGCCTCTGAGCACACCAACAGTATATGTTCGCAGTTGTAGGCATCCCGTTTTGTCTATTGTTCTTGAACATGTTGTCGTAACTACTGTTTGACAGGTTTAAGGTCAGTCAGCTAAGCTGCCAGACAGTAAAATGGTTCTTGGTTTGATGAAAGTTGCAGTTTTATCTTGCTGCTACCGTGCATACAAATATTGATTCAAAGCAGAAACATGCCTGTAATCAGTTATTATCATCACAGTCATTGTGACATTTGAATGTTTAGAAGAGGCATGTTAGAATATCACTTATATTAATTACCACTACAATAACAGATATGAGAGAGTATATAATTTTTTTTCAAACAGTGGTTCCCAACCTTTTTGGCTTGTGACCCCTTCAAATGAAGCAATGTCCACTTGTGATGGTCATCACATGTTGAAGCCGTAATGTGAGCATGAGTTGGGAGCATTTCAAGCAAAGGGTGAGTTATCCTTTCTTAGATTGTTTCAGTTGAGGCATTTTTAGAGGGATGTAAATACTAATAAGGTTGCCCACATTTTTTGTCAATACAACAGTCAATTTAATTTTTTGTTTTGTTTTACTTCTTCACTTTGGTCTTTTTTACGCCTGGCAGAGTGTCTCATGAAACTGCACATGAATTAGGAAAACTGTATCTGAATTTGGAAAATTGAGTTGTAGCTGAAAGTAAGTGAACAAATGTATTTTTTGAATGAACTTGCAACTCAAGTACAATTCCTGCCATCACTAAGCTCTTTTCATATCTTTGCACCAAAGTATACCCCTTCCTTAACCAAGTGTGCAAACTGTGTACTGTATGTGTACATGTTTTTACGCGCAAAAAGAAGCATGCACTGTAACTGGGTCCCTTCAGGAGATCTATAAAGGCTGCTGTCAGCTGCATGCCGTGGCGCCAGGGCAGGAAATGGAGGTCTTTGGTACAGAACTGAGACTGAACTGAGTAAATCTGAGTGGGAAGACTGACTAAAGCTCTTTCCAGCACTGAAGCTAAACTCAACAATGCCCAACTCACAGCGCTGGCACACAGGCTCACTGGAAAGGTAGTGTACTGTACACCTCTGGGAACAGAATGGAGCAGAATACAGCATGCTTTCCACGGCACCTAGGACAACACAATCAGAGTATTACACTCAGATATTATGTGTTTTTTCTGCTAATACCAGTTTTATTTAACTCAACTTTTTAAGGATATCTTTCTACCACAACGTTCATCTAACTTCCAAAAACCCATCTAACATTTTCCCCAGGAAACCCAATAAAAATACTCTCAGTGACAGACTCTAAAAGAATGCCGCTAAATTCATGTGGCGTCCACAGTGCAGTAATTACTGCAGTAATAACAGGAAGCTAACGTTATTATTACACACCATTAGTGAATGCACTGGTCCTGCTTCCATGCTCTAATGTGACTATTACACACAATTATAGAATAACAATGGCATTGCTCTGTCAAAACAATGCTAATTTTAGGGCTTGCAATTACTCAAATAAAGCCATTACTTTAAATTACTTGAGAGTTTCTTATCAAGACACAACATTTCCCAAAGAAAAACTGACTTTGGATAAAAATATATAACATAACACTTATTTGTTCCCTGAATAGGCTTTAGATTGGCTGATGCTAAATTTGCTGCTGGATTATTGTTACACGACTGAAACATCGCTAGCTTCTTGCTCACGCCTTTGCACCAATCATAAGCTCTCTCTTGCATTATGCTCTGGTTTGAATCGGTATGCCAGTGATTGACAGATTACTATTTGGCAGTCCCAACCGTCCTGGGGTCCATAAAGGCTCAATCTCGCCCAATCACAGAGTCAGGCCAAACTCCGCCCCTGCCCAGCGCAGCCTGAGCAGGAAATCAGCTCCAGATGCAACCCTGGAGGAAGGTGAGCATTTCAGATGCAGCACAGCGCGCTAAACAGAACCAGGCCTCACTTGCCTCGCTCCCTGCCTGCACAATGAACCTTTTTCTGGGCCTGAGGGCAGGGGGAGGGGCGGGTATTGGAGGTGGGGGTCCTTTTGGGAGCATGAACAAAGTTGGCTGTAGGTCAGTTGTTCTAGTCAACCAAAGACACCCTGCACAGGAGTCACCTTACATGGTTGTCAGACAGTTCATCATTACCATAGCAACTAGAAAAAAACCCAATTTGCATTCTTTTGGAAATGCACACATGTGCTTCATTTGCAAATGTGTAATCACATCCAATTTGCATTCACAAATAACAACACGCAAAGCTGGAAGGGATACAAGCAAACTTCTAAAAACAAAATACATAAATCTTGAAGTTAGAAGGCGGCAACTAAACTCTGACTCTAAATTATGTACAGCAAGCTTACTATTGATTTGTAGTAGAAGAGCTGGAAAACAAACAAGTATGTCTTCACGCTCAGAGAGACTGGCAGGATTTTCAACATGTAAACACACCAGAACTCAGAGCAAACTCATAAATGCTTCGACAGACACTTTGAAGATGAGTGTGGCTGAGCCTGCCAAGCGCACTCTCGTGCACATAGAGCATCTCAGCAGGGACATATGCTCATTGTAACCTGCGGTGATGACAATGACGAATCCGAGAATGAGTTCACCGGAAAATTTCTGTTTATCAAAAGACGGAAATTTGCCTTAAGTTGAGCAGGAATGGAAACATAAAGTTTATCTCTGGCTCTCTTTTTACGACCATTATTCTGTCTTGCGTGAAAGGTGTGCACGACGGATCAGGTCTTTAACAAGGAGAGCGGAAACGTGACTCTAAACACAAAGAAGAGCGAGTCCGCACACAGGATCATACTGAACAGTGGAAGATCACCAATTCATCAAAACACTCACCTTTGTGCAACACTCTGTTGAATTTCATCCCTTTATATCTACATTTCTCTCTGTCTCCCTAATCTTTTCTGTTGTTAACCAGCTGAAACAACAAAATCACATTCTTTTTTGTTAATATCATTTTTGCTATGATTGTGACGGTTGTGACTTTTCCGAGGTTCAAATATGAGGTGAGAGATTTAAACATCTGCCCGCTGTCAGTGGTTACCTGCCCTCTTTTATATCATATGGTGTGTTCTCAGCTTTAAAGTTATAATCCTCAAGATTTTCATGAAATCAAACCCCATTTTTGATACTATTCATGGTCTCCTTTTTCTGCAATCGTCTTTAAATGTATTTACATTCTCTAATTACATATTATTTTTTACTGTCAGTGGCGGAGTCCACCATTCCTGTGCTGGATTGATATATCCTACATACGCGTGAGGGATTCCCAGGAAACGATGCATGCATATTATCCAGGGTTACTGTTTTTAATTTTATTCTTATTATGATTAGCCTCACTGTTACTGCGAATGTGAGCCAAACATTATCTACTGCTGCTGCTTCACATAATAAAAACATCCAACTGGCAAAACACAGGGTGGCTTTTATTATGAAGCAGTCACAGAAAACGTAATGTATTTGTGCGTTCATCAAACATGCAGCTCCAAAACAAGACAACTGTTAAATTCTGCAATTTTTGACAGAGAATCAGTTTTAAATGTTTCACGGAGTAACAGTAAGAGGGAACAGCCACAGTGAGCTGTTATATGAAGAGCTGCAGGCGACAGGCTGCACACCTCCAATTCCTCTGCCCTGAAAACATCTCACACCGTGTGCAGCATGAAATCATATCATGTTAATAATTTTGACTAAAAGCAGCTGATCAAGGAGTGTTTGTGTAGTATCAAATCCCCCTTGCTGTTACCACCAGTAACTGCAGGTATCGCCCCCTCCCCCCCCAAAAAATGGCTTAAATCTTAAGTAAGTAAACTTTAATGTCTGTCACTACTCTCTTTTACAGAATGATCATCATCCAGATGATCTGATGACTAAACAAAACACTGCTTGAATGCAAAAAGAAAACAGACCAGGATTTTCTTTACAACAAATCTATTAATACTCAGTAAATTATGGAAAGTACTCCACAGCACTAACCACTACTCTGTGGCTTGTCCATCAGTCAGTCAGTCAGTCAGGTTAACTCTTGCATGTCTCAGCTCAAAAAAAAAACCCTACACATAAATAGCCGAGGAGGCAAGTTAGAAGAAAATACAACGAAGAAAGAGAAATTGCGAAAGATAAGACCATTTGATTGATTGATTAGAGATTGTTGTAAAGTAAGAGATGGAATGAAAGACGGCGCAGTGGATGGAAAAGCTCTTAAAAGGTGACCCTTGGTCTGGCTCTATCAACCTGATGCCTGTTATGTTTGTGGGAACACCGAGACATAAATCTTTCGCTTTAAATGAGGCCTGAACGACCACACAGAGTGTGAGGTGGGTCTGTTTTGTTTCTGCCAAGCCGAGCAGCCTGGTCGCAGATCTGCACGCCGGACCGTTGGGAAAGAAATCAATGGACTCCTGCACACGGAGACACACAGCTGAAGGTCAGCTCGCTGGAGGAGGGATGGATGGGCAGCTGCCTCTCTGTCAATACACACAAAAGCTCTCAATAGCTTTTACATCAGTCCTACTCCCGTTCACCTTTTATCCTCTTTAAGCCACTGCCACCACATGCATCTCTCTGTCTTTTATCTGCATTTTTTCTCTTCTGCTCTGTGTGTCAAAGGTTGGCTTGGCTCGGCTCGGAGCTTGAGGGCTATAATTTAGAGGAGACGTGGGACCCAATCACAGACACAAACACACAGTCCCCGCACGCCGCCCTGTCACCGCCAGTCAGCCACATGCTGGTCACTGCGGCTGGACTCTGTCTGCCCGGCACACGACACCCTGCCTGCTTATCACACTCAGACTACGACCTGCAGTTCCTTTGGCACTCTGCTAGCAGGAAAAATGAGTGAGATAGCAATCGTACTTTTTAGCTTTTAATGTAAAAAAAATAATAAATACATTAAAGGCAGCACACTCCAAGTGTTTGGAAACATAAGGGAATTAATGAGGCTTTATTTTTGCCACATATGCTGCAACAGATTATGGCGTAATTCACCAGATGAGAGTTGCTCTGCAGCCACAAACCCCAGGGCCATGTTAAACCTCCTGCACTTTTCTCACACTGCGAGAAATGGAATCATTCATGAGTAGACACGCGCACGCGCACACACACACACGCGCACACGCACACGCACACACACACACACACANCCCCCCCCCCCCCCCCAATACTGCCAAGGACAGTACATTACATCCACTACTAATTGACTCAGGAGGCTCCAGCAGGGAGAAAACATCCTGAGGTAAACAGGCGGTTTCTAGATGAGGCAGAATGAAACAACCACAATTTATACTATGGGATTCAAAGCAAAGCAACTGGCTTTGACATTTTGCAGTTGCTCGGTTTCATTTTTCGCCGCGGCCAATCAGAAACGTGATACAAGAGATCACTTTTCTTCTCTTGTATCTCTTGTTTTTTTAATGAAGAAACATGTAGTGTGAAAGATTACAGCAGCCCATCTGATTCCAGTTTCAGTCCCACACATGGAGAGGAGAGCACAGAGGTGGGGGGTGGGGGAATAAGTTGCTGTAACCAGCACAAAAGGAGGCTATTTCAAAATAAGAGTTAGGCTTGACTGGCATAAGAGGAAGATATAGTTTTTGCATATGAGAGATGCTGTCCTATAATTCAGTTCCAGGGCTTGTGGGTACTTTCAAACATTAGGGGGCACTGTTGCACCACTCCAAACCCAGGAACCCTTGATCACAGCCTACACGGATTGCACCACGTCTGCTTGTCTCTGTCCCTCCAAAACTCCATCCCCTCTGTCTTGGAGGAGTCTTCAGTAGACAGGAAATGGACTGGAGTCGAAGTGTTGGATATTTTTAAACTATTAGCTGTATGTTTGTATGTATTCTGCGTTGTTGACCTCAGCTCTATCCATGCCGTCATTTCTAACCTGGCAGGGTGTCATCATGGGCCGCTGTAGTGGACGCAGAGCTCTGTCATGGGTGGCTTTCTGTGGTGAAGTTTGAATAAAACATGGACTGCATCATGAATAACCAGAGAGCTGTGTCACTGACTGGCATACTGTGATGTGAGTCATTACTCTGATGTACAGCTGGTACGCTCTCTGTCTCTCAAAGGAGGAGGGTTATGTATGCATGCATTGGCAGGGCTTCTTTTCTGAACCCCATGTTAACCCCGAGGTCACAGAGGTAAACGAAAAAGACGTAATGTGCACATCTGTTTTAAAAGAAAGCGGTGCTAAGCCTTAGCAAGGGAGGACTGTGTATTTAGATGTGCATGCGTGGGTGTGTGTTTTTTTGCATAAATATGGTCTGCATCATAATCTGGAGTGTCCCGCCAACCTGTGCATATCTCTATCACAGACACCAACAAACATGTCTACACACGGCTGCTCTTCCCCAAACATTTATAGAACACTCATTACAGACACGGGAAATAGCAAACAACTAATCTCCCTCCATTTCCCTTCAAATGCGCACTCGTACACACACCTGGGTGGATGTAGAGATGAATTATGCTCAAAATAAGAAAGCACTGGAACATTTTAACTAACATTTCATAAACAAACTAAAAAATCCTGAAAGACAAACAAGATGATAAGAGAAAATATGGAGAGAGGAAAGACAGGAATAAAGTTTGGGATGATGGGAAGGAAATGTAGTAAGATCTCCACTGAGAGAGCTTATCGTTTCAGTGACGGTAGTGTGAGTGTGCTAGGTCACATGACGCTCCCCGGTGAGCACACTTATGATGAGTCAGACCTCTGTTTACCAGTCAATTATGATCAACGCGATTATTTATTTTCTGGCTACCGTGAGAGGTCTGTATGTGAACTGACATACAAAAAGGATTAAATATGGACCTTTAGCGCGCACACACACACACACACACACACATATATATATAAATGCAAGCACATAATGAAATTAAGACATTATTGGGTAAAGACCGCGTGATAAACAGTTACAGACATATTCTCCTATCCATTTTTTACTGGAAACCCCTTTTCACACAAAAAAGAGACAGAAAATAGAATTAGGAAATAGGAACCACAGTAATGGGTAGTTGTGGCAGGGGCAGGAAACTTTGACTCTAAAGAGGCAGAGGAGATAATAACAATTCTCCTTCTTCCAGAACTTCAAAAGTTTCAATTATCACAGATGAGACCTGAGCCTTTTCAACAGTTTTCCTCACAAATGCTCACAGAGAAAGCCTTGCTGTAAGATTAAATGTATTATTTTAACACAGCGACTCACCCCTCTGTGTATCAGAGCAGCGGGCCGTGAAGAAAATGCTCTTTCTGTGAGTAATCTAAGACCTGAGACAGGTTGGCATTCTGCACACACAGCAGTCCTCTGTCACATATACATACTAACGTGCCACTGCTAACACAGGTTGTATGGAAGCACGCTCGCCCCCAGCAAAACACTGAGAACCCAGTCTGACTGGAGCGCACACACACACACACACACACACACACACACACACACACACACACACACAGACAGGCAACAGAAGGTATATGTGTTACGCTTGTGTTTACTGAAGTGTCATGGGGGGGGGCTGGACACAACACGCAGGCTAGAATGAAAGAGAGCACAGACATACAGCAATCTTTCTGCAGACTACATGTCTGCATAGTAACACCCATCGCCTGCATGAATTCCATCTGTTATAACACTTTGAATATCAGCGGGGTTTACCGGGCTCTCTGTATGGCAATTCATTTGAGCATTGACCTGCATTTCATGAAAGGGGCAAAGACCAATAGATGTAAACAAGGACGGGGCAGAAGAGTTAGGAGTTGGGGTCAGGATGGAGACAGAGAGTGATGAGTGCATGGTTGATTGCTCTCTGTGTGTGTGTGTGTGTGTGTGTGTGTGTGTGTGTGTGTGTGTGTGTGTGTGTGTGTGTGTGTGTGTGAGAGAGAAAACAAAACACAGCCCTGGGCTGCTGACACTGGTTCGACACATAGGCTGAAATATAACAATACAAACAACATCACCCAGGGTTTCTACTGCACAAACATTCCCAGAGCCTTAAGCCCACAGCTCAGCTAAAACCACTACCAGGAGGGGCAACGAGACAAACTCAAACCATTAATACTGTCTAACACCTTTTTAAAAAAAATGTACTTTGTCTAGGACTAAATACACCATTCTCTCCATTACCGTCTCCCTTTCCCCCAGATTTCTTCACCCATTCCCCAGTGCATCCCTCTCTCTTCCTCTCATTGCCTTGCTTGTGAAAGCATAACTCTGCTCTGGCCAAATCACACAGACTCTTAAACTCTTCTGACGTGATAAAAACTCCCCCAAGACTATCATAACTTTGAGAAATCTTTGACAAAATCAAAACTGCTAGAACAAGTATAGCACAAATCAAATCAAATAACGGCTCTGCCAAGGTTTTTGAGAGAAAGTCTTGTATGGCTGTGGGCTGAGATAGTGTTGGAGAAGGAGTGGAGGCATGGACGGATTGCTACACCAAACTCAGTAAATTCCATTTCTCTACCCTATTCCATCCTGCTTTAATCCTTACCTTATCTCCCCTGGGTCTAATGGACCACCTTCACTTCCCAGAATTCTTGGGTCACAAACTGTGTTCCCCTCACACTGTAAGCATCTTCCTCACCAACTAAAGGCAGCAGCTTGAGGACATTTCCCGCACTTTCTGACTGCTGGCGTGGATAATTTCTCTACGTGTGCGCCTAATGTGAGGAGGTAAAATTCTCAGAGTTGTTTCTGGGTGTTACATTTTCAGTCAGCGGGGGGGTGGGGGGGTGTTCTAAACGTTGGCAGCTGTTACCAATGTGATTATCTCCCTGTCACCTTTGGGGTCCATATGCCAGGTGGGTCTTGTAATATAAAGAAAACAGCAATCATTGACAATCCCAGGCCTGTCTTCCGAGTAAAGGATGACAGTGTGCCACAGAGGGTACGCCAATGTTTGACTGGCCTCTCTGATAAATAACGGTTGATGTCTGGTAGTAAATCCCCTCCCAACCCTTGCCTTTGTACACCGTGAAAATGTCTCTCTTCCTCATCCTCTCCCATCATGCCTGTCCTTCCTGAACAGATGGTAAACACATCACGAATGCCTTGTCTGTCTTTGTCTATCCTGTGACGCAGAGCAGAGCCTAGCTGCTAAACAAGTTCTAAACACATCACACTGGCAAAGAGGCACCGCTTCTCCAAACACCACTAAGACTGTGAGAATTACAATGTCACTATGTGCTTGATGATCTAAGTGCTCAAGTATCCAAAGTATACCACTTAGCTAATATTACTCATTTACTTCTCACCTTGACCACTGGTTGTTTAAGACTTAGAGTAATTTCCCCACAACTACTATATACACTAGTCTGTAGTAGTCTCACACTGACAGCAGTGGTGGAAAGTAACTAAGTACATTTACTCAAGTACTGTACTTAAGTACAATTTTGACGTACTTGTATTTCCATTTCAGAACACTATATACTCCACTATATTTCAAATACTGCACTTTTTACTTCACTACATTTATCTGACAGCCATAGTTACTAGCTACTTTACGAATTAAAATTTTACACACAAAACAAAGAACTTTTAACATATGATGCATTGTAAAAAATGTAACTAATAGTATTATATACAATTTGAGCGTAAACCATTAGTTGATTAATCGATTAGTGGATTAGTCAATGATCAGAAAATTAGTCAGCGATAACTGATTAATCATTTAGATAATTTTTCATGCAAGAATGCCAAACATTTCATTGTTTCAGCTTCACAAATGTGATGCTTTTCCTTTCCTTTTTTCCCAAAAAAAAAAAAAAAAAAGGAAGATATTTGAAGATGTCCCTTTGAACTCTAGGTAATTGTGATGGGTATTTCTCACTATTTTCTCACTATTTTCAAACAATTAATAATGGATTGACTAAATAAAAGCATTCATTCATTGCTGTGTCCGCATTCTCGGCACAAAGTCAAACACGTTTTCAGTGGGTGTTGGACTTCGCCAGGGCTGCCCCTTGTCGCCGATTCTGTTTGTGATATTCATGGACAGGATCTCAAGGCGCAGCCAGGGGGAGGAGAGTGTCCGGTTTGGTGACCTCAGAATTTGGTCTCTGCTCTTTGCAGATGATGTGGTTCTGTTGGCTTCATCAGGCTGTGACCTTCAGCATACACTGAGGTGGTTTGTAGCCGAGTGTGAAGCGGTTGGGATGAGAGTCAGCACCTCCAAGTCCGAGGCCATGGTTCTCTGCTGGAAAATGGTGGATTTCCCCCTTTGGGTTGGAAGTGAGCTGCTGCCCCATATGAGGGAGTCTGTTCTCGGGGTCTTGTTCATGAGTGATGGTAAAATGGAGCATGAGATGGACAGGCGGATTGGTGCAACATCAGCAGTAATGCGGGCATTGTACCGGACCGCTGTGGTGAAGAAGGAGCTGAGCCGGAAGGCAAAGCCTTCGATTTACCAGTCGGTCTACGTTCCAACCCTCACCTATGGTCATGAGCTTTGGGTAGCGACCGAAAGAATGAGATTGTGGATACAAGCGGCCGAAATGAGTTTCCTCCGAAGGGTGGCTGGGCTCAGCCTCAGAGACAGGGTAAGGAGCTCGGACATCTGGAGGGAGCTCGGAGTAGAGCCGCTGCTCCTTCACATCGAAAGGAGCCAGTTGAGGTGGTTCAGGCATCTGATTAGGATGCCTCCTGGACGCCTCCCTTTAGAGGTTTTCCAGGCACGTCCAACTGGTAGGAGGCCCCGAGGTAGACCCAGAACACGCTGGAGGGATTATATATCTCATCTGGCCTGGGAACGCCTTGGGATCCCCCAGGAGGAACTGGAAAGCGTTGCTGGGGAGAGGGACGTCTGGACGGCCCCAGATAAGCGGAAGAAAATGGATGGATGGATGGATGGAAAAACTAGCACCAACTCAACAAACAAGTAGAGTTAAATGCTGCTTAAATATTGATGAGTAATAAGCATGAGTAATAATAATCTGATATAGTATTACACTCTTAGGGGCCATTTCTCTGCATTGAGTACTTTTGCTATTGATACTTTAAGTACATTTTCTTGATAGTATTTACTTACATGTTGAATGCAGGACTTTTACTGGAAATGGAGTACGTTTAGAGTGCGGTAATGGTCCTTCTGAAAACATCTACCACCACTGGCTGACAGATGAAGGTTATTTAAAAAGGAATATGTATTAAAAAATAGACAATGTTACAAACAAGGCATCATTCGTGAAATGTTTGTTTTGCATGTCAATGGTTTTGAATGTCAAATGATTTAAATATATGAGGATTTACTGACTTTTCTAAAAAGTTAATAAAAGAAAATGATATGGCATGATGAGCAGAAGTTATATACTAAACATTAGCTCTAGACATTAATGTTAGTGGACAAAATATTGCAAACAACTTTCACTATAACTTTATGCAGTGCAACATCACCACACACTGCAGCCTCCAATGACCAAAGAGCTGAGTCAGCCCCTCTTTGACACAGTTGCAACACAAACTGAATATGATGACTTTTAGAAATGTAAGATTTATTGCAGGGCTTCTGTACTGGATAACATTAGATTTAGTTGGGTGTATCTAACTGGTAACACAGTGTGGCTTAAGGAATTTGTGTTGATTATAATCAGTCATGTACAAAATAGTACATATGACATATTTGAACAAATGCTTTTAGGCTTTTGTCTATTAAAAGAAAAAGTATGAGCAGAGTCAGCCAACTACAGACGGCAGAATTGCAAACTTGCAAAAATAAAAATTAGATTCTGCAGCGTAACCTCTGTATTGTTATGTTTTAGACAGGATGTGGAGTGGTGGTTAGCGCAGTGTGAATGAGGACATCTGAACTTGTGATCCTCACAGCCAGATGTGCAGTATGTGTATAATGTGTCATTTGAGTCAATACTTCTTTCTTTCTCTACAATGAACTCCTAATAACCACAATAAGCAGCTGAAAATGAGTTGAAAGCGTATGACAATTTCAACACAAACATGACCACCAAAAGTGAACACACATTTGTCAAATTATACCCGGTATAATTTATTATGCCTCTCAAACACACAATACAAAGCATGTAAAAGGCCATAAACCTTGTCACTGTCAATAGGGTCCCTCGTGCCTGGAGTTACGAGAGGAGAGGAGCAGATATCTCCGCCGTGATGTTTAGACACACAGCGCTCACAACAACACAGAGACATCACAACTGCAGACATGAAAGCGAGAACACACAGCATCTTAAATAACTCAGAACAGAAGAAACAAAAACAGTGGGGTGGAGAAGATGGAGAGTTAAGGAGCAGGAGATTGGGAGGAGGGGGGGTGAGGGGGCACATGGTGGGCGTATGAGAAACCAGTCTCCTCTTCCTCCTTCTCCTCCTCCTCCTCCTCCTGCACCTCCATCCCTCCTCCCGCTCATAATTAGCGGTTCAGCATCGGTGCTCGTTTTGGGTTACTTTCATTTCTTTTCCCATTTCCATGAAAACAGCAGTGGGACAAACAGGCCCACATGTGTCTCCAAGTACACTGAGTTTAGAACAATAGAAGAAGAAAAAGTGGGGCGGCATGCGAGTTCACTTCAGATAAAAGCTAAAGCGGGAAAACACAGGAATTAGTGAGGTTTTCCCTCACATGTTTTCAAATCAAGTTTTCCTATTGGATAAAATGTAGCGTGGAAGGCTGGAACAGCTTAGTTTTGGCTTCAACTGGTATGACAGGCGGTGGAAACTTTTCAACAAAACTCTGTAGGCCAATCGAAATGCGCTGTTGTACAATAGCCCACATGTTCTAGTTATTTCAACACATTCTATGTATTCATGTCATGTGTAGCTCATTGAAAATACATCTTTCTGTGTGCTGTACCTAGCAAACATGTGGGCAATCAGTCTCCATTTGTCATAATTGCACTAAACATATCCAGTATTTTGGCAACTGTTCCGAGGCATTTCTAACAAATCCATTTACAAATATTTTGTTGATGCATACATGTTCACATCGGCCACTCTGGTTTAAGTCTGCACTGCTGTTACAGATACACCCTTCTTCCCCAAATAAAGACTACACAGATATAATGAGACACATTTCTACGAATCAACACAAAACAAATCATAATAATTAACGATAAATGGGTTAGGGGAGGAAAAGCTACAAGAAAACCAAGACAGAAAATACTAATAATATGGAATGAGAGGATGGCAGAAGGATATTTAACTACCTCCAGACCCCAGCAGAGAGCCTGGGGGGCATCTCCTTATTCTCTGCACCCTGATGTCAATCAAGTTACGACAGGAGTGGAGTAGTCCATTCTCTAAAAATCCCCCCACAGATGAGTTTAATTTCTAGCTCATACAAGATGATTCCAAGAATAACAAAAGGCAATCTTGCCAAACACACACAAAAAAGAAAGAATGGAAGCTGTATGCAGTTTTTTCATCCACATAGCTCCTAACAAATGCAAATACCAGCTCTAGTTGAAAGCTGAGCTCAAAACCAGATACAGCTAATGTTGTCACAACCTATAAACATTGAGACATTTAAAGTTAGAGCGGACTGGGGTCTGTACGCTCTGGCTGCTCAAATCAAACACTGAGATGCTGCTGGACTGGCCAAACATTTAATCAAATAAAGCCTTCCTTTATCACTGAGTTATCATTCCTAACATGACATATCCATTTGACACACCAGTTTCCAAACACTGTCAGAGGTGGTACACTCACTTAACTGGTAATAAAGACAACACTGACCCTGTCACAGATACATATACCAAACAAATGGTGTGCTCCACCTGATCATACACTCAAACCTCTCGGATCCAGCCTGTTGAGCTATGTGGTTACATGTGGAGCACTGCCCCAGGGAACTATGGGTAATTAATGACAGAGCAAGGGTGGCAAGAGTCTGTCTCTGATTGACCCACTTTGACCCTCACTGCTTAGTTACCATAGTGATTGGTCAGCCTTGTTCCCTTTGGGTGACCGGGCGAATCCCTGGGGCGACAAGGTGGACTGCAGAGTGGGCATGAGTGAACAGAGCGGTAGGGGGAGAGAAGAGAAGGAGGTGTGGACTTGGGTTTCAGATGGGTACAATTACATGCTATAGCAAAGAGGAGTCCTTGTCCCACCTTTGCTCCACGACCTAAGGGGGTCACTCCTACTTCCCCCACCTTATCCCATTCATCTCTGTTTACAGAATGCATGTCTTTGCCCATCCTTGGCAGTAGGGGGCACTACTAATCTACTGTGTCCCAAAATGTGTAGGCTAGCAGGAAACTGGCCAAGCAAGTTCTGAGAGATTACTGTCCACTGGCTCACAAGGCTGAGCATTCATCATCAGTCAACCAAGCATAGTGAAACTGGACTGTCATGTGTCCATCTGCAGCACTGAAAACATGCTAATTCTGCGAGAGCTAGCAGTAGAGTTTCTCATTTGTTACTGGTCACTAATATACTCTTCACTCTTAAATGATCAATCACAATGCTATCTTCAACCTTATCAGAAATCTTTAATCTGGCTCTAAGGGGGTCAATCACTATCTAAAGAAGACACTAAAGGTCCTGGAATGTTTCACTGTCTCCTTTTCAGATCAGACATACAGACACAAAGACACATGTCCTGTGGGCCGTGACCTTCCCTGGCCTGTGCTCAGCAGGTAGTGACAAATGACCTGATAGTTAATCTGTCCTGAGGTGGAGCTTTTCTACAGGGAACAGAGAGAATGTTTGTGACAACAGGAAGATGAGACACTGTTACCAGAATAAGCACATTAAAGGATGCACATGCATGAATGCATGCATGCACACATGGCCACACACACACACACACACACACACACACACACACACACACACACACACACACACTTACTTGCAAGCACATCTGGCTATAGTTTCAGATGCAGATCATCATGGAAAAAATGGAATATAAACAGAGAGCAGTGACATGTTAAAATGAAGGACGGGGTCGTGTGCCAGTCAGAGGAATATAAAGGTATGAAGTGGTTTGTTGGCCAGCTCTGTCTGGGACACTGGGTCATTGTTGGGTCTCTTGCAACCCCCGCCGTCTTCCCTAATGGTCATCTTTTTCTACGGTCTCCCTTGTTAACAATCCAAGGGTGAATGCTGGGCATTGTGGGATTTTCCCCAGTCTGTGGTGTCTTGTTGGAGCATGCTCAAATGAAGTCTGACGCCAGGAGGCCAAGTCAGCACACCACACTGACCTGATTCACCAGGGATGGAGAGTGTTAGTGGGAGCTCCAAGAGCCCCCTCTGATCATGTTCCCAAGACCACCTCACCCAAACACTGTAAGATGACAATGTAGCTCAGTACAACAGAGAGAGCAGTGTGGACGATCTCCAAAAAAGATCAACCATTTCATTCTGCAAGTTTGGTCTGAGCAAGTGTGAGAAAAACCTTTGGCCGAGGCAGTGAAAAACATTCAGTATAAATCCTGCAGAACCCTCAAAAACACACACTCGTGAGGGGAAAAAAAAACTCCAGGCCACATGAAAAATCCTCCTGACGTGAAGGGTTTTGACTCCACAGTTAAACAGCCGCAGTAAACAATAGAGACCAGTACAAAAAAAAATATCCGCAGATGCACATCAGATGCATACAAAACAATGCCAAAAGAAAATGACTGCTTTAAGTAAAATAGAAAATGTTTAGTGCATTAAACCCTTATGAGCCCATCTTACTCCCTCAGCATTAACATTCACAGAGTTGTAGCTCTATAATTCTACAGCTATTAACACCAAAGCAATTCCTATAACGTTTCAGTTCAATGGGCTGAGATATAGATTTAGTAAAAAAAAATGCTTCGTAGAACATTTAAAATGCAGCACATGCAAATTACTATTGAGCTGAGAAGTGAAGCCACTGAGGTTTAATATGAGGCAACTTGACTGAGCCTTCTTGTGTTCCCCCATTTTTCCAAGGGAAACAGATCGAGCACAATTATAGCTAGCAGGACGGCGAGGCGATTGTGGATAACTAATGCAGAAAGTGGAGCGAGCCAAGCACCTATCTGTCTGAGAGAAGAGAGGTAATGATAACAGGAAGTGAGATGAGTTGGTCTTGCCCTCTGGCCTACCAGCCCATCACCTCTGTTAAAGAGGGTCCCTCTCTATAAACAGGCCTCTCTCTCCCTATTAGACAGATAGTACATTAGGCCTGAGCTGCGCAGAACAATGTAAACACAGCACTCAGGGTACCGGCGCTAAGAGGGGGGAAGGGAGAGGAAGAGAGCTTCAGATGGGGGCTATTCCTGGGAGTGAACTCCATCACTGCTCTTCTCTCCCACTGTAATCCTCTCCAACTAAACACAGGAAGGAAGAGATAGGTAAATAACTCACTCTTCTGATAAACCCAACTTTGTTCCAGCTTTTCCTCCAGTTTTAGAAGGCTTGTTATACTACAAAATACAGTGCTGTGTACTTTAGCGGAGCACAGGAGTTCATGTTGTACATGTGTGTGTATGTTACAGTGAGGAACATGTTTAGAGAACACATAACAGAGATACAGGGTAAACATGACATATTTAAAGGGAAGTGCAGGATAAAGCGTGGTTTGGAGAAAAGGCATGAACAGAAGACGATAGAGAGCCAGAGAGGCCACTTTGTCAAGAGACAGACAGGAGTTGATCCTGAACGTCCTGTGGCTCATTCTGTGAGCGTATCTGTGTTGCTCCAGGGTTGAGGGGGATACAGAGAGGACACACAGGGGCTGGATGAGGGAGAACGTGGTACTGAAAGTGGATGGATGGGGAGACGGTCAGTCCAGGTCAGTCCCCTGTGTGAGGCTGTTAAACAGTGGGGAACTGGAGAAGGTCAGTGCTGGACATCTTAGGGCAGTGCCCCGGAGTCATTCACACCCCTTTGTTACAATCTCCAGCTAAACACAGTAAATCCCCCCCAGCCAGGACACAGCAGAGATGGAGAATAAGGGGAATGTCTGGGATGTGGGGACAGTCTCCATACCCTGGGGAAAGGCCAATTACAGGCTTAAGCCCCCTGTCTGTGGCATGCAGCTCAGATAAGATGAAAGTTACTTGGGACCAAAATCAACATTTTTCCTTCTGTCGCCATAAGAAATGATACGATCCAGATGTTGCACATATAACTGCATGTTAAATATTCTGGGGATTGGTGTGCCTTTGTACGGCTTTACATAACAGGAAAATGACACTTCTTTTATTTGTCGGGCTACTGACATACTACAGACATGCCGGTTTGAGCATCTATAAGTCAGTGTATGTCCAGGAGGGGCCGAGGGATAGAAGTGAAGGGTCATGCACACACTGACACTGTACTGGGGGGTTAATCCAACTTGGCTATATACTCGTTCGCAACACAGACACACACACACACACACACACACACAATCAATAGACCAAAAGTCTGAAAAAAAGACTCAGGACTGATCTTGAATTATCTATGACACAGCAGCATAAACTGTAGGTTTGCAAAGTTTCTTGTATAACTTTGTAGATAAAGGTAGAAGAGGTCCACAAAGGTCCAAAATTGTGGACTTGATCCGATATGAACCCTTTGAAAACATATTATTATCTGGTGTGCATATTATTTTGCAAAAGAGACCAATGCAAAAGGGACAGAAAGACAGTCAGACTCCAAGTGAATAGAAACCCGAGTACAGACCTAGAGAGAGAACACCAACAGTGGGAGCAGCATGATGTTCCACCAATAGAGGAGCAGCAGCAGTTGAAAAGAGTAGCATTACATGTCATTTTTCCTGAGTTTGACAGTTGTCGTGTCAAAAAATACATTTCTCTCTTGTCATGACTGTGGGCTCTCTCACATGATGAGAGCTGATGTTCCACTCTGACCCCCCCAGGCACCACACATATTGACTGGAGCTAGAGCAATAAATCAGCCAGGCCGATATATCGGCTGATGATATTAGCTTATTGCAGATATATGAGTATTGGTGTATATTTCAACCGATAAATAACAAGACATGTCAGTACAGAAATGCCAAACTAGGTTTGAGGTAACTTAAAAACAGTGTCTCCATTTGTCCACCACAGAGCACTGTCAAGTTGACTTCTCAACTGCAAAATGTTCCGCTCCGTATGTATTTTGGTCACAACTCTCAGAAATCTAAGGTTAGGGATATATTGTAACTCCTAAATATCGATATCAGTATCAGCGTAAAAAATCTAGAATCGGTAAGGGATATAATATTGACACCCAGACCCAAGACCTGTGGCAATACAATGGGACCCAAACCAATTTGGATATGGGCCGTCTCTTATCTGTCATCCTGTCTCGGTTACTAAAAAACAAGTGGACCCGTTAAGACCTCTAATTGGTTGTCCTGGTAAACTAGTTTTTTGAAATTCCTGTAGAGATGCTGACGTTTTCAGAATGACTAATTTGGATTTTTATCTTGTGTGAAGTTAAATAATGAGGGCAAATGACCAACTTTCCTTGTATATATACAATATTTTTCTGCTATGGAGTTAATGTCAAGGGCATTGGGTTTGGGTTCGTAGCTGGATTTTAACTTATATATACAGTATTTGAGACTAAAACACAAACATAGAGCAGAGACAGAGATAAGGACCAGGCAGGCGGTTTGAGTGACTCATGGGAAAACGGGACATACAGCCTAGTGCAGCTTTCTGTCTGAGCAGTGCTGTGACCAGTCATAACTCGGAGCTTGAATGTTTGCAGAGGCATGCCCTGGTAATCCCAGCAGAGTAAAGCAACAGGCCGGGGTGAGAGAGGTTAGCTCCTCTCTACTGCACTGCTGTCATCACTACCTTGTTCAGTAACGTGACAGACTAATCAACAGTAGGCTGCACAGCACACTCAAAGACAATACTAGACTTAAAAATTGTGTCACACAAAAAAAATGTAGCTGTAACTGGTCCCAAGTCAGCTCTCTCTGGGAGGGATGTACAGTAGTAGTGTACATGTTTAGTTTGGTGAGGTAGAGGCTCTGGCTGGGCTGTTGATGGGAAGGTGGTGTGCTTGTGATGTTCTGGGAAGTGGTGAAAGAGTGAGTCTGTTGAGTTTTGCCTTGGCTGCACCACCCCTGTCCAGCATTGAACCTGTCTAGCTAGCATACACATTCTGTAACTGCGGGCTGGAGCTGGACCAAGCCTGCTCAATCTGAGCCATTCAGACCAAAACCCAGTTACATGCCAGACAGCCAGCGCCCAGGGCAGCAGGGGGGTGGGGTATAGGTGTAGGCAGGGTGGCAGTGCCAGCCAAGAAGATATCTGGCCATCTCACACAAATATAATTCAGTCAGGACCACTTTAGTCAAAGAAAACTTAATTTTCATCTGCAGTAGTTATATTTGGTGGCATGGCTCTGTTCTGGGAGCTCCCTGTCCTTTCACGTGAATATGTGGAAGGCCTAAGACAGGGAGAGCACACCTCCCTGCCCTTCCATGTGCATACATGGAAAGCCTGAGGCAGGGAGAGCAGCAGCAAAGACCCCCCAAAACGACCATACCAGGTAAACAAAACGTGCAGAAAAACATGTGCATACATGGAAGTGCCAGGAGGAGGAGCTAGCTGAGCAACTTACCGCATTTCCTCAAATTAAAAACCAGCAGCAAAAGTAAAAGCCAGGCCTCCAGTAATGGCCGGAGTCGTGGTCGACACGAACAAATAAAGGCCAAGGAAAAACAAAGGTGGATTAACTCCAGGTGGCTGTCATATTATGTGCATGCCAACTACGGTAAACATAATGTATATTCCATCGCTTTAATTTAATAAATTCAACAATATAATCATGCTATTTTCAACACTTGTTGTTCTGGATTGCTCATCTAAAGTGTTATTATCCAGTTTCGGTCACTGCGGGTGTATGTCTATTAATGTCTCAGACAAACTGTACATTGTGGTAACATACAAGCGCCACAAGATGACAGTAGCTACATCTGAAGTGCTGCATGAGAACCTTGCAAGTCAATGTGTTTTCCACGACACGTATCCTGCAAATGTTTAACAATAAAAGCCTTGTTAAGAAATTAAGGGTAGGGGTTTCTGTCCACGAAACGCTAGAGGGCTTTTAATTTGAAACTGATAGAGGAAGTGTTAAGTAACAGCGTAATGCAGTAACTATAACAGGGCAAATGAGAGCGGATCAAATTAGGCTTCGTACTGAAATATGACCAATTATACTTATCAGACAGAGGGAAATTAGAAATAAAGACCTGCCGCTAATACGAGCCTGTTCCAAATAAAGGCCTGTTACCCTCTGCAGTTCAGGTAAATAAAGCCCTGGTCACCACCTGAGGAAATTCCAGCAAGTAGGAAAGCCAACCTGACTAAAATGACATGCAGTAAGGCCAACTGAAAAGAACGGAGCCACGGAGGAGACTGGTACTGCATTTCCTAGCGATCTCTGCGGGCTTGATTTCGTGGCCTGCCTGAACTAACGCTATGCTCAGTGTAATATATTGAGGAGGTAATATATCCAGCAGTCTCCGTAAAGGCAGTTGAAACAGTAAGTATCACACTAACCACATTTATATCACAGTCCAACTAACACGTCAACCTCCATAACCACATCTGTGCCCCTATCTTATTAACCTCCCAGCTGCAGGACCCTCACAGGTATATTGCCTTTCAAGTAAAGGCTGCCATTGAAAAACCTGCAAAAGCACAGTTCATTTCCAAAGAGCTTTTTATATGTTACAGCATATTTAAGAATTACCTCATGAGCAAAACACTACGCTGCTGCTCAGGAAAAGTTGTCTAGGTCACAAAGTAGCTAGTACACAGTATTTTATACAGAAAGTGTGTGCGTAACTGTTGGGAAAGGCATGAACTAGGCTAGGCCCTGAACTCAATGGCCCTTTGCCTCAGTTCGGCCACTGCCCATTCCAAGGCCCCAGTGCACCACCAAAGAGGAGTTGGCCTGAATGAACTCACACTGTCCACCAGCGACGGAGTGTCCAGCTCTGCCCAGTCGTACCCACAGTGGCCCTCACACACTCAGGCAGAGCAAACACAGCCCAACCACCCAGCAGAGCTGAAAGGCATTTCACCCCGCCATTTTGTAATGTAATTAACTTCTCTCTGTCCATGTTGAGCCAAAGCAAAAACCTCACATGGAAATTAAATAAACAGAAGGGGCACAGAGGACACACAACTCATTTCCCTTTATACCTCAATAAAACTCAGGCCCGTTTTGATTGCAAACACCAACTCTCACATCACGCTCAAGGCTTGATTGTGAGATTTGATTCTTGAAGAATGTCATTTTGAACCCGGGCCAGGAGCTATATATACTTTCATGATGCTAAATGCAACAACAGTCTGTTATTAACATGGTCATCATCAGTTTAACGAGACCCAGTTCCACCTGTGGACACAGTCACCTAAAAGCTTCCCAGTTATGAGGCTCAAACTAAAAAAAGAGTGGTGAGAAAGTAGTACTAAGTAATAGTAGACAACCATGGGGGAGTGGATCAGAGTAGAGTCATGAAATAAATGGATACTAGAACTCTAAGCCCTAAAGTCTTCTTCCTTTATTTAATAAACAACAATGGCCCCAGCTGAGGACCAAGGTTTATGAGGTTGTTTTCAAATTCCAATTTGGCATGGGGCACTGCTGCGAGCTTGGTTTATTTTTCCGTGATTTAGTTTAATAAGTTGCTAAATACTCTGCCGTCCTACTGCTTGTTTTACAGCTTCAGGAATATAAAGAGACTCAATGAAAATATCAAGGTAAGAGAAGGAGGAAATGGCTTTAGTATTAGTTAGCTCACAGTGCAGAGTATGGCGCCATTCAGCCCGGTGAGAAATTTCCTAAAACATTGGTTGATCGCTGCAAAAGAGCTGAAGTAAACACGTGATGACTGACTGGTCTGGCTTTTGATTTATTCTCAAACTCTCCCCTCTGTCTCTGTCTCTCCATCAGACGTGCCCTCTGACCTTTCCACAGTCAAACACATGTGTGTATCCGCCTCTGTCCGCCCCCATAAACTAGACCTCCTGCTCCATGAACTAAAAAGCCTGTAAACAACACGATGGAAATCTGGCGTTTTTTGTGGTGTTTACTGGATCTGAATGTTTTCCCTACAAACACAACTAACCTTGTTTATGAATCTGCGTTTTTTTTCCTGTCTCTGTCAGTTTAACACAACATTCTGGCCACCATCTAGTGAACCACAAGCACCCACTTACCTGCTGAGCATCGGTAATAAAATATTTACCCGAAGGGAAAGATGTGAAAGAATGATTACCAAGTTAATTACAAATTGCTAGTGAATGTGCTGTTTTTCTACTTAATTCTGTCAGTGTAACATTGTTTAGGATAAAATTTAAAAACACCATGTGTGTATTCTTTAAGTTATTTGATCCACATTCTTTAATATTAAAAAAGAGAATTGCTTCCATTTGAAATATTGTTTTGTTATTAAAAGGCTCCAAAAAGTTTCTGTCATAGCTGGTGTCACATTTTTTAAGAGGTGAATATCCCATTTGCAAAAGGACTTTTCAGTTTTCATGGCCTCTAACACATATGGATAATAGGTTTGTGTAAGATGAGTACGGACCTGCAGCAGCAGCCTCTCGAAGGCCAGGCAGGCGTCCCAGCGGGGCAGGCCGGGGTGGCGGAGTGTCTGTGCCGTGGCCAGGCCCAGCTGGAGCACCCCGCAGTGACTCTCTAGCGCCCCCCGACTGCTCCGGAACAGCTGCACGTAGGAGCACAGCTGCTCAGGGGTCACACGGCCTGAGAGGAGCAAGGAAGATACTGTTATTATCTGGGGAGAAAATCTGGAGCCATCAAGAAATCATCAATCAATATTGGTCAAATTACATCATACTATTACATATTACATACTGTATATATAATCCACAACTGTACTGGACTGTTGGCCTAATGGTCTTTTGCGTGCCATCTGTTACAAACAAATAAAAAGGTACGAGGTTGCAAGGGACACATACACACACAGTTATTCCTCCTGATGGGAAGAGCGGAGTGTGGAAATAAATAGACAACCTTTTTCCAATAATAACAGCCTTTTTAATAACTATCATGAACTCAGCTTAGGAATGACTGATACCAAAACAGACCATAATACTATCTTTATGAGCAAAAACTCCACAGGTTGGGAGAAAGCGAGAGCCGTGCAGAAGTGGGCAAGTGTGTGTGGCTATGCCAGTCAGGGAGCAATATTCTTTATACGTGCAAGCTTCAGGTGGAGAGTTACTGTCAAGAGTTTTCAGTGAAATGTCATGAGTCACAGTATGTCTGCATGGCTACATACAGCAGAGGTGCAGGAACACTGATACTTGTGTGCGACTAAGAAGTATAAATCAGAGGTTTTCTCTGAACATTTATAGAGTCAGCAGAGAGAGACTAGACCCTCTGCCTCCCCCCCGCCCCTCCCGCAAAGATTCACAGAGACACAGAAAGAGCGGCGTAAAGGGTGTAAGGGCTAGAGGGGTGTCCTGGAGGTAAGAGGGGCTGTGTCAGGGGCTGGGATAGAGAGGGGGCACACATTAACTCCCCATAAAGCCTACTTCTTCATGTTGATGTTCTGAACCAGCACCAGATGTGGGAGTATTTCCTGTTGGACTACATGGTCAATGTTTTCTTTAGCAGGGCCAAACACATGACTAGAAGAGAAACAGACAGGCAGGATTAAAAAAAATGGAGCAGAAAGCTCAAAAATACTAGATATAATATGGAGTCAAATGTAAAGACAACACTTTTTAAAAAAAACTTTGTTAAACTGGATGAAAAAAATCTATGGTTGGGACATATTTGCCGAAAGACTGGAGGGAATCATCCAGGGAAGCTAACAACAAAAAACTCATTTTCAGAGCAGCTGATAAGTAAACCTGACAGCAAAATGGATTCCTGCAAGTCCGCCTGTTGGGAAACATTCTTTCCAAGCTGAACTGAAAGAGTCAGTGTGTTATGTGGCACTTACTGTATGAGCAATACGGAGCAACAAAAGGGAATTAAGTTTCTTGCTGAAATTAATGTATTTTTGAAGGATAAGCTTCACTCAAAATCCTGAAAAGTTCTATTGTGAACATATCCATCCATAAAATCCTGGCAGCATAACCAAGGTTCGCTAAGCTTGATGTGCCAACCATAATTCAGCACAGAACCAGGAAATACGTCCAAGGCAAGGGCCAAGCATAATTTCACCCGAGAATAGGCAACCAAAGAATGTTACACTGTAGGCCAAATATAATCAGACTTTACAGCTCGGGTAGATCATAAGAGACTGAGTGAGAAAATGTAAGACACTGGAAAAAAACAGAAAAAAAGAATTTAAGACAAGAAAGCCACACAAAAGCCTGTTCTCCATTACACAATCAAACAGCCCTGGCCGAGCCTTAGCGCTTATCTATGTCACTAAACTTCCCTCAAAACAGTTCTGTGATTCCTCAGGCATCTTGTTGCCAGATGCAAAATGAATCTCAGGGAGATGATCTGTCAGCTGAGCTCTGGTTTCAAACTAGGGTGTTTCTGCAGTAATAGCAGTGCTGGAAAGGTTCTCATTTATAGCCTCTAATAAACCAGACTGTACTTGTAAGAAGACACTGTACTTCTACTACGTCCTGACTTTTCCATGTCAGCTTTATTGTTTAACAACTGTTTCCATTGGGCAAGTTCTTTATGTTACAGTTAAAGTTGAAACTGTGGTCAAGTGCCATGTATAGGACATGTTTCTAATAGTCTTCAGTCAATTAAGCACTGTGTGCATGAAATATGGAGTCATTTTAATTAAATGTCATGACATTAGCATGTGTGTTTTGTTCACCAGCGCCCTACTAAGGTTTTCAGGTATATACAATACTGCAGTTTATGTCACTCTTTAGTTATCACCTACGATGGTAGAAGAAACCTGAACCTTTTGGCCATTTTAAAAGTTCTTCTGGGTGCATTTATAGCTGGACCAGCCATAAAACTAATCACATTTTCAGTCCCATGCTATAAACAGTTTGAGCTCCTGCCCATTTTAGCCTGATGTGCAGAAGTGGCAATTGAGGCTCGGCCATGATCAAAGTCCTGAACAATGCAAAAAAGGGCAGGGGCCAACAATGATTTAGTCTTGTTACTGGAAGATGACTTGTATTGTAGGTCAGGGTTAGTCAGAGGCTAAGTGATGTCTGATGTCAGCTTAGAGGTGAGTGGTGGCCGGTCTCAGCAGCTGGACAGCCTCATAAGTAATTCTACATGGATGGGGGACACAGGAAGGCTGAGAGACTTTTATTTATGCACTCAGAGAGGAGGAGAGTCCTGGAATTTTTATTTGTGGATGCATGTTGGGGCCCCTTTCAAGACTCTATTGTACAGGAGTGGAGAACACAGGCTACAACAAGGCAGCTACGTTGTTTTTCACCTTTATTTATTCAGGGGGAGTTTCACTGAGAGCAACGCTCTCTTTTTCAGGAACGCCCTGATCACATTGACACCAGGAAGCTGTCCAGTACAACCACAGTCTGATCTGCTGGTCACTGAGCAGCTCCACTGGAGCAGTTGGGGTTAAGGGCCTTGCTCAAGGGCACCTCACTGGTGGTAATGACCCAGATTTATCCTGCTGGTCTGGGGGACGGTCACAAGCTTGCTTATCTAACCTTTAGGCCACCACTGCTCATCAAATAGTTGCTAGGATATTTCAGTCCAAACTGGTGAACCGACCAACTGTCCGACACACCGACATTGTCATCCCTAGAGCCACGACGCTAGCATGGCTAAAAATCATACATTATCTTTTTGTACAGTAGGAGGCATGTGCAAAACAGCATGATAGCACATGAGCAGTTTCGGAATGACTGGAAGTACCATACTGAATAAAAACATACATCCCTTCAAGTTGTTACATGATTTACATGATCCAACTACAACACATTTGATAATGTTGTCATTGTTGATTGACTGATTGCTATTACTGTATTGTGGTTTTCTACTGAAATAAATGGCCTTATTCTGTGATCTATGATGATACTTTCATTTCATTTGCTTGTACACAGTTGAGATAAAACCTATACTGATACTGTAAAAACAATACTTATTTGACACTATTGTGATATTACACTCTTCAAAATCTCACTGCTTGGAATGATGAATGCAATCAATTGTCTACTTGAGTCTCACCCCTCCCGAACTGCACCACAGGAAGAAAGGCCCTGTCAACACATCTCATTTACACTGCAGTATCAGTGCACACAATACATACACAAACTGTATAACCCTGTGACGCACACATATGCATACACACACACACACACACACACACACACACACACACACCCAGATGAACAGATAAATGCACATTTACGGACGATGAAACTAAAGCTGTCTAACTAATTCCCCGCTAAGAGCAAAAACACCCAAGATAAACACTGGACTCTGGACTGCACAACCACATACATATCCACTCGTTCTCACACACACACACACACACACACACACACACACACACACACACACAGTGAGGGAATTTCATCATCCCATTGTGCTATGAGAAACCTGACGGGTCATACTCAGGCTCTGAGAAATGGATCCTTTTCTCTGTCTCTCTCTGGATGATCTTATCCTGTTGAGATTAAAAGAAGTCGGGCCAGTGTGTATGTGAGAATGCAGGGCCTGTAGTATCCTCATACAGTATTTTCTCCACTGATCTGCATAAACCTACCAGAGTGAGAATGTGTTGGGTGCGAGTGGAAAAGTCTACTCTCCTGGCGAGTGAGTGGGCACTGACAGGGCAGATAGGTATTAACGCTAAACGTTTTTTGTTACTGAGTTTAGCCTGGTCTCACATGAGAAGAGCATGATGGATTGAGAACTCCGCTGGTGGTGCTGGTGGGCAGGATGGGAACTGTGTGGGGGTGCGCTGGGAGCTCAGGGGGCTTCATGGAATCTGGTCCTCTGCCAATGGGGTATAAAGGTTCAGTGTGTGAGACATCTGACAGTGCCCCCTTCTCTCCTCGCTTTTCACTCTGTCTCTCTCAACAGACTGTCAGCCAGCAGGCGGGAGCAGCTTTAATGCTACACCTTCTTCATACTTTCTTGCTTTTACTGTCACTCCTAATCTCTTTGTTCCTTCAGCTCGGTCTCTTGTTGTTGTGCGTTTGTCTAAATAAAACCATGATGTAGCAGCCGTCCAGAATTAGAAGGACTGCTGTTTAGCATAAATGTGTGAAAGGAAACCACCATGTGTACGCAGATGCTTGGCGGGGAGTGTGGGGTGTGTGTGACCTCCAACATATTACAACCTGCTTGTTACGAGACACGAGACCTTCTTTACCTCATAGATTATAGGAGCTAAGGGACCACACTGCCCCTCCCTTTTAACCCCCCTTTTCTGCCAGATGCTAACCCACATATTAGCCGTGCGTGTGTGTGTTTGAGTGCAGCACATCCATTACCTACGTAAGTCTCAGAGGGTAGCATAAAGGTGAACGTGCACGAGAGCAATGTATACTTGTGCATGCAATGACTTTATTCTTGCGTGCCTACACATATGTTTACCCCTCGCTTTCAGCCCCCTTTGCTTCATTAACAAACAACAAAAAGTTTTCAAAAGCAGCATGTCTGCAAGGCAGCGTGTGTGTGTGTGAGTGTGTGTCATAGAGCCAACATGTGGTTCAGATTTCCTCTGTGGCCACATGGGCAAATACACGGCAAGGCAGAGAAGTTGGATCTCAGTAGGAGGCGCTATGGTTCTGCAATACTCACACACACAGTTCTCTCAAAGAATATTTATTTTTACTCATGATGCTTTCACTTGATGTGAAGGCTCATGTTTATTCATTCTTTATTTTCAGTCATTTGTGTGAATTTGTGTTTTTTTGAATGTGTACTTGGTTCCATTTGTGGCATTCTGCTTAATCTTACCCATGCTCATCTTGATTGGCAGCTTCTCCTTGCTGGCTGTTTCCACTAGATGCCGACGGACCTCCATCACCCCCTCTTTATGTTTATTGGTCAGCATGGCCTCCCATAGTGACTGTGCTGCGGGTGACCTGGTAGGGAAAACAATCAAACAGGTCATTTAGTGTAGTAGAGGTGATTTTCAGCACTAACAAGCTGAGCAACTGTTGCTGCTCCTGCTGTTTGCTCAGAGCATGCAGGACTCCGAGTATAAACACAAAAGGACAACGTGGACGTGATTGAGTGCTCGTCTCAGTGATAGAGAGCCTGCTGGTCGGGGAGTGGTGACTCCCCTATGGGACCCCTCACAGGAAAAAGCTGAAATTAGCAGAGGGAACATCAGGAATGTTCTCAATCCACCTCAAACGTCTGTATGCCAAAATTCCCCTGGACTCATCCGTGTTGTCCTTACATTAGTGGCAAAGCAACAGAGTCTGGAGACCAAGGCTCCTCTTGATACCATCTCAGTTCCTCATCTCATTATCCGCTAGGTTATAAAACACATTGATCCACATCTCTAATGGGAGACTGAGGACAAGGCATGTGTGTAAGACTACTACCATCTGCCATGAGCAGTGGAAACAGCTTTGCATGAAAGAATCAAAGAGTGACACTTATTCTTATAAAATGGCTGCTATATCTGAATTCAACATATTTTATATTTGATCTCCATTGTTCTCCTCTCAGGTTTCATGCCCTGTTAAAGGTACTGACACTTTGCTGGATGGATAAAAGGGAATAAACGGCCTACATCTCTGTCTGTGCCTTTGACAGCTAGACTGACAAGCGGACATCTTCTCTGTACTCGCAGGAGTGAGCAGAAACTGAAGAGAAAAAGAGACAAAGAGAGAAAAAGGACAGAGAGCGGGAAGGTTGGAGGGAGCTCGTTGACAAATCCACTCTGTTTTTCTTTTCTTTGTCTTTTTGGACTTTTTTCTTCTCTCGCCTTTTCTCCTTTCTAACTGCTGCCATGTGTTTAATATCAGATGTAATCTGTTCCAGACCTTGGGCTGGGGCTAGATGGGGAGGAGAGGGGCTCACACTGGGACGCCCGCCATCTTCACACTAGAACCAGACACAAAGACCGGCAAACACAACTCAGCCCAGGACAAGAGTCCAATGTAAAACTGATACAGTAAAAAAAAAAACAAGAAAGAAGAAAATAAATGAGGTATTTCATGACAATCTCTTGATTTGCTTAAGTTGTGATTAAGACATGACTATGAAGAAGTGCATTGCAGCTATTGGTCAAGAGCTATGACATGGTGTCATTTTTGGAAAATCTTTTAGAAAAACACCTCCCATGCACTTGTCAAAGTATCAGAACTTCTAAGATTACGCAAACCGTGAAGTCCCACATACTTGTCATGGTTGAAATACCAACAGTGTGACTTGACCAGGCCATATGTGAGCAGCCATGTGTATGTGTCTGAGAGTGTGTACACGTACATCTGTATATGTTTACACACAACCCTGTGCATCAGTGTGTGTTCTCTGAAGATGCAGGGCCTCGGTAGGGTGTGGATGAAATATGGTTCTAATTTGGCTCTTTGCCCACCCATCCCCCTCTCCCCCTGACGGGTTCCCTGGGCCATTTGGTCAGATGAAGGTGGGGGTTCGAGCTGGGCTGAGGGGTGAGGGGTGAGGTTTATGCTGGCAAGGTGTGAGACAGGCTCCATAACCAGCCAGGAACCTTGCTGAGTAACTATGGAAAGGGGGGGGGGGTGAATGTGGGCGCATGTCATTGGCCATCTGCGAGCGTTAAGTGCAGTGTTGCTCTGTGTGTTGAAAAAGGCTACTCAGATACAGACTGAAGGGGGCACTCTTGCACTTGACTTGTGTACACCATGGTGAACATCCTCTCTGGCTTGCTTGGACAGGCTGAGTGGGTGTGTTTGGAGAGTGTGGGCGTTCGTGCCCAAACTAAATTCCACTAGATGTGTAATGAGTGTTGTACCATTAAAAGGCAGTTAAGCATCAAATACTGTAACTTAAAGAAAGATGTGCGTAGCGCGTAAACGAATTAACACGTATGTGCCCGTTAAAGTGATGAAATACCTCTGACCATGTCCAAGTCATTAATGAGTATGGGGGTGAGGAGGAGGATAGTATTCCTGGAAGTGTGTGATGCAGCAGAAAAGAATGGCTCTAACCGTTCTGACTCAGGATTTCTTCAATTTACTCCCCATCCTGTGGGCCCCCTCATGACTGGATAGAACATGCGTGTGCGCACACACATTTCAGTGTTTATTTCTTTACTCTGGCTCCCACTCTCTCTCTCTCTCTCACACACACACACACACACACACACACACACACCCACAAGCGTGTACCTCAAAATTCAGTATTCATGACATGATTCAGAGGTGAGTCATACTACACACATACGATTGATGAAGCCTCCTGGATGAGGGGCAAAGTGTCGTTAAAGGGTCAGCCCAAATTACAAAAAACACATTCTGCAGAAACACCTCTTCCAGAAAGTGTTCCATCACTCTGTATAATCCACTTCAGATGCTGTCAACAGCTTTCATGGGGAATAATTCTAGTGAAGAAAGACGTTCCAGTGAAACTGTGATTTTATGGAAGTAACCAGAAATATTGTTTCAGTAAAGGCACATTGCTGTTGGATTTTTCAAATGTAATTTTTTAATGTTTAATGTAAATTAATTAAATTCAATTGTATTACAGTGGTGGCAGAAATCTCAGAGAAAGATCTTAAATCTTAAAGCTTAAATCTCTGCAAATAAAATCAAACCTATCTGCATGGCAACTATGTGCGTGGCTAGATATCCCTAGAGGTCAGTGAATGTAATGCAGCTCATAAATATTTGACACCGCTTCTTGGTGTTTGTCAGCATCTGTGCAACAAGTTACATCCACAAACTACAGTACTCCCCAGTGCATATCAATGGAACTAGCCTTAATGCGATCAAGAGCATAGAAACTTCACACTCAACAGTCTGCAAAACCAGACTGTAATCTATTTCCTGGTGATTCAGATTATCTGTGTACTGTGTCCAACAGGTCTACATGCAACAGATCCAGTATAATAGACTTGTGCAAGGTCAGCCCTCATTCCTGAGTGAGTTAATTTATGGAGTGTTTTTAATGGGGCAAAACACACTCTCGGTTTCCTGTAAACATCCCCATGTACATGAGTGCATGAGAGAGAGAGGTGGACCAAAACCAGACCTGGCCTTGAGTGTCTGTGTGTCCTGGCAAGAGGGACAAATGACCCAGCGGATTTATGGAGAGAAAAAGAGGGAGAGGAGTTCCACAGGAAGTGAGGAGAGGGAGGGGAGATACACACCAACACAGGAATACCAGGAGCTCTCACTGGCCAGTTTCATTTAGTGACGACTCCATATATATACTTGTACTAAACTAACAGAGAATAGTAAAATACATCATTGTTAACACCCTTTGCAATTAAAATGTATGTTTTTGAATGAAAACATTGAGACTGTCCTCCCCAAAAGTACGTCCGTATAGGTCGTCTGTGCAGCAGCTTATTACAACCCATATCGTAAGGTCGGGGGGTGGGGGGTGGGGGTGGATGGATGGATGGGGGGAGGGAGGGGTCAAACAACACAGGACTTTCACCCAGGAGACTGCTGTTCCTGTCCCGTATCAAACCAAAAGTCAACCTTGACGTAAGTCACGTGACATAACTTAACTTACTAACGTACCTATTTGAACCCAAACCATGATCTTTTCTTAAACCTAACCAAGTAGCTTTGGTGCCTAAACCTAACCAAACTGTGACCGCTTCACAACGTTAACCATGTGTTTATAGTTGTTACCATGACGACGAAGGCCCGCTTGGCAAACGACCTATTCTGTAATTTTTGGAGTCACATCTCCTGCCACCAGTAGGGGGCGCTAATTTAGAAAACGCTCCTGTGGGTCGTATTAAAGGTTAGTGGTCGTATGGGTTGGATGACTTGTTGAAAACATCTGTTATTACCAACAATGCCAATTACAAGAGAAGGAAATTACCTTTAATTTGCACTAGAGGTGTGTGAAGTAAAAGAGTTTGTATCATTTATACAGAAGAAATACGTACATTTAACAAAAACTCCAATTAACTTGAAAAAATTCATAAAATGTAATTACATTACAAAATGTTAGAAACTTTCTTCTTTTGCAGCGTAGAGAGAATGGTAAAATGTGGGAGAAGGTAAGAAATGAAAGGATCTGTACGGGGGAGATACGAGAGTCTCTTCCTCCCCTCATGTCTTGGCTAGTTTACCATTTCAAATGAATGCCAGCAGTAGGGGCTCTTTGAAGAAGTTGGGCTGGAGGATGTAAAGTGCCATCTTTGGGGGTGTTTTATCATCTTACTGAATAAATGCACGCACAATGTTTCCCAAATAAAAAGTGTGTTCTGTAGTGGAAATCAAATGGCAGAGTGGAAGACGGCATATGAGACAGAATAGGTTTTGTTTTCTCTGTCTTGATGGGAACACGGAGTACAAGTTGTTCAGGTGAAAGTAATCTACTTGATGGATGTACTGTGGGTTTCAGGATGAGATACCTTCTACACTGCAGGGGGAAACAGAATTAAACAGCGGAAGAAACAGAGACGCAACATCTGAAATGGACCAGGGGACACGTCAGCTCTCTGAATCCTGAGATATGGCTAAATCCCTGCATCTCTTTCACAGAACTACCAAAATTGACAGATATGAACTTTATTTTGCAAACAACTGAAGTTCTCATTGACCTTTAGGGCAGTCTTGATCAAATCAGTGAGATAAATAAATGATTAGATGAAAGTAACCAAACTGCGTTGCTTGTGACACATATGGCTCAGAGGAAGAATTGGTTCTCTTCTTTAAAGTGGTGGGAGAAGGCTTCAAAATATTAAATTGACTTTTTGAAGTTTGATCTTCACTCTATATTGCATTAATGGAAACTACAAGCACAAATTGGTTCTCACCTCCTTCCACCAAGTGCAGAGAATTATTCTGGAGAAGAAAAAGCACTTTTCTGTAGGCATGACTACCTCTACTTCCTGCTCGGTGTAACACACACATACTGTATATTAAGCACTGCAATCCATTTCCCACAGACTAACATTTATCACCAGCTGCAGGTTTAGCTATGGTGACAGTGGAACATGAAAAGCAGTTTACTGTAAGAATAAAGTTTTTATCAAGATACAATGTAAGGAACTCAATGTTTGGCCAGAATCAATATCCTGTGTTCCACCGTTCAGCAGCGCTTGTGTCCACCTCTACAAACAAACCTAATCCTCAAAACACACTCAATAGGCAGGCCTCTATGGGAACTCATACTATACTGTAACTAATGATGGAGTAGAGTTGATTTTTAGCCTATAAATTACTTGAAAGATTTAACTTCAAGTATATGTACATAAGTATAGAATAGCAAAACAATCTCTACTCTATAAGGAACCACAATAGAATGAATGCCAGTTTTCATTCCCCTTCTTTATTCACAGTGGGGGAAAAACAGGGCTGCCCTCAGCTGTCTGTCATTTGCTCTCTCCTCTCCACACTCTACTATCTCTGCGTTTTTTTTGTTACTTTTCCCATACATCCTGAACTCAAATAAGTGTGCAAGGCTTTTTATTCATGCTCATATTTCCCAGCTGGGACAGAAATAGGTGTTTTCCCTCCTTCCTGGTGGTACGCTTGCAGGATCTGCTGGGCAGATTTGATGGGATGGCAGCCTCGCAGTGTTTTCTCGTGGCAGGGTGCGGTCGGTTTACTCTGCCTGGCTCAAGCTCAGCAGCTCCTGAGGCAGGCCCAGAGCACCTTGGCCACCCGTACTCAGGCTCGGCCCACATGCACACACTCCCACCACAGGATCAAGTTCGAAGGCGGCCAGATGACGGGGGTGCAGGGTTCAGTCTGAGACTGAGGGAAACTTGGTGCCCTCTGCCAACGGGGTTCATATGTGCTACTCAGGATCACAAGGGCTGTGCAGCCAAGCACAGCAAATTACACAGACTGGGCTGGAAGCTACCTGACCACAAACGCACATACACAGGCAAAACAACACTTACACTGCCACTTTCACTCAAAATCCTTCTATATACAGCAAACAGTGCATCCTGGCACCATTTAATGGCTGAAAAAGAATGCCATAATACAAGAGTGAAATAGCAAAGACCAGCACAAGCAATGTGTGTGTGTGTGTGTGTGCGTGTGCGTGTGCGTGTGCGTACTTTCTCTTTGGCATGATTACTAGAACCACAGAGTGAAAGTAAGGTTTCAGGATAAGGAAAATTCACACCAGGTTATGAAAGACAATATGACAGTAATTGCAAAGTAAGTGTGGGGTCTTGCCAGGAGAGCTAGAATCAACACCCACCCACAGAATGTTTAAGACACAGTAATCTATAAAAATATCCTGGAATTACCGAGGGGAATTATCATACGAAAGGTCCAAATTAGGTCCGCACCTAATATTTAAAGGCTTGAGCTGGTCTACACAAGAAAACCAATCAAAACACATTGTGGTCGGAGCTAAAAATAGCTCAACAAATCATAGGTGTATAAACATACAGTAGGAGGGAACTTATTATATAGACAATCAAACCACACAGAGCCAGTAGGGTCTAGTGCTTTGCACAGTTCACATCATGCAAAGAAAACAACCTGTTTCAGAAATGTGGAGAGATTAATGCTTAAGAGACAAAAACACACATTTGTAGAGCCCTGTCTTGAACATATTAAAGTGACTGACATAAACTCTGCCTGTGGAGAGCTGCGCACTTGAAGGCAGTTAAATAAAGTGGGAACTCTAAGCTTTTTTCTTGCTGTGCCTCGGCAGCACTTCAATCTCCTAAACATCTGCGATAAGGCTCAACTGGGCCATCTGCTCAGAGATAGCACAGGCAATAACACTCCTTCTGATCCTGCTGGCCCCGATCAGACACATACTCCATACAACCCCCCCCCGCCCCGCCACCGCCTTATTACACTTCATCGTCTGTCTGTTTGTGTCCAAGCACCTGCTAGAACTTGTAAACAATATCTGAATCGGTCATCTAAACGTTGTGAGATAAAGTGTTTGGCTGAGAGTCACATTTGGCGAAAAGATCTGGAACAATGATTGCAAACACTGCCGCTGGGAGCTCAACCTCTGCACAGCCATCAATCCCCCCTTGGGGTGCTTTGTCTTAAATTTAATGCAACCTCTTAACCATCATCATACACTTCTTATAGACAATGTGAGAGGGTATGCTTGTTGCTGCAGCATCGAGCATACGATATGAAACATTTCATCAGCTGTGTTTGTGAAACCGAGATATTCAGAACTAGTGACTAGAGACATGCTATTGTGGGTGTATTGTAGGCATCTGGCTGATGTGCCCCAGACTTGAGCCCTGCATCCGAGGGTCAGTGCAACCTGCCCCTGCTGTGCTCACATTATCTGCTACAGTACACACTGTGTAAACAGCACTGACAAGAAAGATCCAAGACTGGTTCCATTACAACAGAACCTCCCACCTAGCTCGGAACGGTCCCTGCTGCATTCAGTGTATGTGTAAGCCGTGGTCAGACGCACTGCATGACAGCTCCAGCCACAAAACTCTTCTTCTCAGTCAAAGCCTTTTCCTCCTGCAACCACATCAAGGGGCAAAGCGGGAGTGGAACACATGATGTAGGACTAATCCCTGCCATGTACAACAGCCCCACCGCAGGCGCCCAACACGTGCATCTGCACAGCCAAGACAAGAGGCAAGCTTCACTGAACCACTGGCACCTACAGTAATGCTGGTCATATGCCACTCAGCTACTCGCTCAGTGGGGCTGGCTCTGACTGGCGAGTGTGTGTTTGGCCAGGTGGGAAAAGTATGTATATTGTGGTTGTGTCCATGGTAGGGATGGGTTCCAAAAGCCAGTTCCATTTTGGATCTGGTTCTAAGTTGGTAAAATGCCCGGATCGGTTGATCTCTGTTCATCTCTGGTTTATATGATACTGAGTGAAATAACAGTACTTTTTTTTTTTTTTTTTTTTTAACTAAGATGTCTTCATTCTCCACCAAACAAATTAACTAAAAAGATTTGACAAGGGATTCGAAAGGATTCAGATTTGGAACTGGATTCAGATTTGGAACTGGATTCAGATTTGATGAAATGCCTAGTCAGTGGACAAGAATTAACCCCACTGGGATAGAATAAATATTCTATGGTGAGTAACAAAATATAAATAATAATACTCCTCGGTAACTAAACTCATCATTCTGGACAGCATTTTAACCAGAACACATATAGACAGACAACCATTCACACCTATTGACAATTTACTCCAATTTACCAAACCTGCATGTCTGGGCAATTTGGGAGGAAACCAGAGCACCCACAGAAAACACACACAGGAACAGGGAGAACACGCAAACCCCTCAAAGAAAGGCCACATCAGGCCAGCAGGTTGGACCTACTCGTTATTCTTTTTATTAATTTAATTTATGTAATATCAAATTATTGGGACAATCAGTTGCAAACAACCCAAAGGGCTCTTTCTGAAATGCTGGTAATATGCTTCTGTAGTAAAAAAGCGACAGATGTCTGTAAAGTGACGTAGCCTGCATGTTTTCCACTACCCATGCAATCACCCATAAGAAGTCACTAGTCAGACAGAACGGTTACCTGTAGCTGACACTACACCAATGCATTTGATGAGCGTGTAGGGTCTTTTGTGCACTCCTAATGGGAAATGCAGTTTTTTTGTGTGCAACAGTGAAACATGCACTTTTAAAATACAAGCTATATCTCTGGAGGAAATTATGGAAGGATTAATGAATGCGCTGAAAAACAGTACACAGTTGTGACTCCAACGTTGTTACTGGGGTAGAGAGTAGGGCTACAACTAACAATTATTTACATTATCGATTAATCTGCCGATTATTTCCTCGATTAATTGTTTTGTCCAAAAATAGTGAAAAATGTCCATCACAATTTCCTGGAGCCTAAGGTGACGTCTTCAAATGTCTTGTTTTGTGTGACCAACGGTCCAAAACCCCAAGGTATGCAATTTACTGTAATGTTAGACAGCAAATTCTCACATTTGCGAAGTTGGAACCATAAACTATTTGGCATTTTAGCTTGAAAATGTGTTTAAACAACTAATCGATTATCAAAATACTTGCCGACTTATCGATTAATCGACTAATCGTTGCAGCTTTAGAGGGATAAAAAAAAAATTTTTTTTTAAAAATCACACATTCCATATGCTCCAGATGGGAACAAAATCAGCGATCCGTGCATGTGATATTAAAATCACGCAACCACCCTTCGAAAAAACAACTGGGGCATATGCTCGCGAAACAGATACAGCCTAAACAGATATAGATACAGCACGTATAGGTGTAGAACAACCTGCAAACATCTCCATACAGAAAAAACATGTGTTGACAACCCAGTACCTCGTGATAACCTACTAAAATTTATCTGTTTTTCTTTCTTTACTTCTCTTATTTACCTCCTTCATGGATGATGTACACTCATATTTTCTTGATAGTCACTTGCCTTCTTTGTTTAATCGATCATGTTTAAAATGATGGCTGAAAAGAGATGCAATGAATGATCACTACTAATAAAAGTAATTTCAATCCAAGTCTCTCAAGCAGGTGATAATAGCAGCTGTGTGTGTATATAACACCAATTAACAAGAAAATGACTATTGCTTTAAATGGACTATGATCAAAACATCATCAGAGATGCACTCACTGGGTCTGTGCGAGACAGCCAGGGGCCAGGGTGGTCTGGGAGTGAGGGGTTCGCTGCAGACTTGTGAGCTCCAGCATGTCCACCTGTACGTCTGTAACATGACCAGGTAAGGGCTGGAGCACAGTCAGAATCTTCTCCACCAGGCTGTCGCCATGGTGACCAACAGCTCCTGAGAATCGAGAAATGGAGAATTGAAACTGACCAAATATCTATTCAGTACGTAGTAACACTTGTCAGTGACATGTCAACATCGATATGTGCATTTTTATACTCCATACTGGTCACAGAATGGTCCAAAAAGGAGGAAGATTTCACCTGTAATATCCATTGTTCGGTCCACAAAAATGATTGAAGCTTTATTAGGGGCTGTCTTCCTTCGGTTTTTTGCTTGAGGGTGATTGGCTAGTTCCCCTGCTATGATGCGGCTCATGGGACCCACAGCAAAACTCTCTTGCCTGGTGCCTGTAGCTTCAAACACTGAATTTAATGCTGAAGCCAGGGATTTGATTTCAAGCTGCAGTTCAACAGGGAGAGCGTGCATATCTATGTCAACCAGGCTTCCAAATCTCTTCTTCTCTGGTCGTTTTGCATTTATCGCCTCCAGATCAGGTGAGAGCAGGGGAAACAAGTGAGCAAACATGGGTGTGAGGAGCAGCTGCTGTGATACAGGAGCGAACACCACTGGAACATGCATGACTTCAGCCGTGTAGTTCATGTTTCCCATCCACTCGCACAACTTTTCTTCAAACTGCTCAAATACAGGGTTCCCTTCCATTTCTGTCGTGACATGGTTGGCGAGCAGGTGCACGGAGTGAGCAACGGTGGTGAAGACAACACAATACTGAAAGTGACTGAGTGATATGATGTCTTTAATGATGTCGACTGTTTTTCCCTTCAACAAAGTGCTCACCACAAACACGGCTTTCGGTTCATTCACACCGCAGGCTTCGAAGCTTGAAAACTCCTTTAAATTTCTGGCTCCAGCCTCCAGTAAGACGGCAGCACCTCCGCTCCAGTGGAGAGATTCTGCACACTTGTCATCCATAAAAACAACAGCTTTCTTTACCTTCGACAGCACCTTCTCCCACATCTGAAGCGGAAAGCGCGTGAAATCCTCCGTCGTCAGCATTTTACCAGTTAGCAGTGTTAGCTAAATGCAAAGAAATCAAAGACACATCAGAAGTGTCAGCTAAAGTAGCTCCAACAAAACAAACACACGAGTCTCTTAAAGGTGACGTAGAATCACGCGTCGCAGCATAAAAACGTCACGCAAGCTATAACTCGTTGCTATGGCAATATGCAGCCTCCAGAGAACAACTCACGTGAAGTGCTGATGAAGTGTTAATGCAGAGTTATCGATGAATTTGCTGAATTTAATATTATTATTATATATTAATTCACTGCTATTACTAGGAATGATATTTAAAGGCTGAAAAGTAAAAAGGAATCCAAAGCATAGACTCAATTCTTAAAAACATGTTAAAATATTAACCTTGTCTTTGATATCAGCATTTAAGCTAAGCTAATTGCAGTTGGTCAACCTAGCGCGAGACGGTTTGTGACCAATGACAAGGCTGGGTTCATGCGACACGAGCTGTCATAGAAACGCCTTGAACTGTCAATTTTAATGCCATGGAAAGCGTAAAGGACAACACTGGCAAAATATCCGACATTTCCACGACGCTTATAACTAGCTAATGTTTTTTAGTTCTGGTGTGTATTTATCTGAAACTACCTTTTCTATATTAAAATGTCTTCACCGGAGTCAGACTCCAAAGTTGTGGACTATGAAGACGAGGAAAAAATATATCAATGTAAGTTTAAACAGACCAACCGCTGTATGTTAATGTTTGTAACTAGAGAAATCATAGCTGAAAGCCGTTATAGTTGCCACAGGTTGACTTAAGTCTATCGTGTGTGCCTGTGTTTCAGGGATTTATGACATGAACACCAAAGATGACAAGGAGGAAAAAGAGAAGGTTCAAATTCCATCCAAGTATGTATACTGTGTGTCATAGGCTACTTGGCCCCACTGTATGTTACCATGATAGTAAACCTTGTTTAAACTATGTTATGGGCGTAATGCTGCATTTGAATACAACCACTATTTGGCACCCTATAACCATGAGAAAATTATGACATTACACAGTATGAGACTGTTATTACAGTTACTTTACCTTGCTCACTTAATTCTCCAGTACCTCTCTTACATTGAACTAAGGATTGAGAAGTTCAAAACAGACAGGTTAGACAGACCATTAGTGACAGTGAGCGGTGAACAAATTCAGATTCAACTGGCATGCTCATTACCAATTAGAACCGACTGCATTACAGTAATGAAGCGTTCAGATATAATACACTTTTCACAGTACAATAATGACAGTGATCATTATAGTTGCACAATACGTGTGTGACTGCACCGTGTGTGCGGCCTAAAATGTGCAGCCAGTCATGTGGAACATTAAGAAGTATTTGGATGCTCATTAAATCTGCTGCCAGGCGGTCAGTGTTTATTTGTGTGCTGGGAAGTGTGGATGTAAGTAATCACACAACTGGAGCACTAACGATGTCTGTGGTCTGCATCCTCCAGCCTCTTTGCCTCATAGTAAATGTAGCATAAGCTGCCAATTACAGTAAGTTACTGTAACGTACACCAAAGCTTTGACAATAGTCTTGTTTTTTTGTGTGCGTGAGTTTAGTCTTTTTTGCATTTGTCCCTTAAATTGAATGTGTAAGATATTCAAAGGATAACAGTCAAATGTCTTTGTTTTGGTTCACTTAAAGCTCTGATGCCTGATGGTCAGAGTGACCCACCTCAAGAATCCAAACAAAACTTGAACAGTTGTTGATAATTGTATTTGAATATCTAAGATTAAATTTTGTCGTGATTAGCCTTTTCCAACAGAGCATAAGCCATCTCTTTCCAGATGGCTTTATTGTGTTTGCCTTTGTGCCATGTAGAGTAACTGGCTGTGGAACTGATATTTTTTATAATAATGTAATATCATTCTCTAAAGAATCTGTGAAAGTGGGCACTTAGTCTGTCATTGCCCTTGACAAGAGTAGGCTGAGTGAAGCACTCAGCTAAAAATAGCCACACTCATTGTAGAATTTCATCTCCAGTTCTCATTATTATTTAACATATATTATTTTGTATTTTTGTCACAGCACCTGCCAAATAAACTCTGCATTTTGACATGCAAGTGGATATCATTATTATTATTTCTATGTGTTTCTTTTGTTTTATGGGGTAATTTGAAAGCTGTCCAAGATGATTAAGACAATGACAGTGCTGATGACAATGGTTTTTGTGCAACCATGCAGCAGTGCACATGAGAATGTAACTGTTTACTATCCATCTTCTGACAAAATAATGTTGAATTTTTCAGACTTTTATTGTGTTTGTTTGCCTGTTGGGCATCATATGAATGTGCATTATTTGTCAGGAACCCACTTCTGTCAAAATGTAGCTTTGAGATATTTTCTTTTTTGTGTGTGTGTGTGTGTGTGTGTGTGTGAGAAATATTAGTCTTGTATGTGGAGGTGCCATTTAAAATTAGGTTATCAGCGCTCAACCCAGACAGCAGTATTTCTCAGTGTTCAGTTGTTAATGTCATGATGATGGAGATGACCGTGTTGATGATGTGCACGCCTCTCGTTTTCTTGCAGCTCTGGGGACACACCTGTGCATCTGAAAGTTAATGCTGAAAGGAAGACACATGCAGTTGGTAAGTAGGTGCTCAGGCACATCTTTTAGAGATGGCTCAGAAAACAAGACGTCACACAACACGAGCACAAAGACAGAAAGGCCAGGAAGGTCTTTATATTTCTTTTGTAATTAATTTAACAAAAAACTAATAAGCTTCCAAAAATGCACAGGTCATGCTTTTTCCTATTGTTAAAAAAGCAAGAAACATACAAATACAGCTTAACTGAAATGTAGATCTTTCATGAAACAGAAAGTTAACTGTTCAGACGACCCAGGGAATATTTGACCTTAAAAAGTGAGCTTTTGCTCATTCCTAACACCTTCATCATTAGTTGGCTTCATAACTGCACATCATCTCACTTTAATTATGTATTTATGCTTAAAAAACCTCCCATGGCCTTATTAAAAGTGAATAAATGATAATCTTCTACATTACAGTCCCTGGCGGCTACACCTGTCACGACTGTGAGGTGTCTGTTTCAGAAACCTTGAATCCAGTCAAATGTTTTACAGCTGGTAATACAAAGGGACTAGACGTGGAGGCGTTGGACAATATTCAAGGAATCCCAGTACTGATGGTGAATGCAGAGGAAAAGCCATGGAGGAAAGCTGGTGAGTAGTGGTCTTTGAGCCTGTAGATGTAGGTGATTCTCTCCATGGTGTTCCCTCTATGTGAACTCATTCAGTGCAACTGTGTATTCAGTAATTATGTGCAGACTTGTTCTTGTTTTGTTTTTTTTGCTTTTAGGTGCTGACATCTCAGACTACTTTAACTATGGTTTTGATGAAGAAATCTGGAGCACCTACTGTAAGAAACAGTCGAAGCTCCGTGCAACTAGCAGAAAACTGTACACTAAAATCATGGTAAGACATGGCATTACTGATGTGATTTTACAGTCTTCTTTTTTGAATAGACCATAAACTCAAGAGGGAGAACACAATCTAAAAGCATGAATCTCAACACATGCTATTGCTCTTGGTTTAACTCGAAATGAATACTGAGTAGATTACAGAGCAGAGGAGGAGTGTGAAATTGTTGTTATTCCATTCAGGTCCAGAAGGGGCACACTAGACATGAAGAAAAGGAGTCCTGTTCTGCTTATCCTTCCTCAGGCAGCTCATCTATACTAGCTTTCAGGTTAGTAACATGTCTTCTACCTACTGTTATTGTCTGTGTCCTCAGGGCTCCACTCCATATCCCATTCCTTGCTGTAACTCTGACCCCCGAGCCTGGAGAAACTGGCAGCTGGTTGTTTCTGTATGTTTGTGACACAACAACTATCAGGCTGGCACCATCTGTTTTCTGATCAATGTTAGATTTTTCTGATCTGAAGACGGGCTCAGCATATTAGGGTTGTATTGGCAAGGGATCCCAAAGTGTTGAAGTAAACAGAGACTGATGTTCATCTGTTTAATTTTAAAAGTGAAATTTCATGGAAGGTATGTAGACACTCACATGACAGTGCTATGATGGGATTTGTCCAAATAATTACTTTCCAGCACTTTGCACTCACAGTGGTGGAAAGTAAATAAGTACATTTACTCAAGTATTTAAGTAAAGTACAAGTATGTCAAAATTGTACTTGAGTATTTCCATTTTAAGCTACTTTATACTTCTCTCTACTACATTACAAAGGGAAATATTGCACTTTTTACTCTACTACATTATTATCAGCTTTAGTTACTAGTTATAATCAGATACAAAATATCCTTATAGATTAAAATCTATGTTAGAATTAATATTGCCTTGACCAGCATCAGTAATACTGACACGGGCCATTCTGCAGTCTAATGAGTACTTTTACTTTTGATACTTTAAAAACAATTTGCTCCTAATACTTCTGTGCTTCTTCGTAAGTAAAAAAATCTGAATGCAGAACTTTTACTTGAAAGCTAGTATTTCTACATTGTTGTATTGCTACTTTTACTTAATTAGAAGATCTTAATACTTCCTCAATGCAACTAGAGTATTGAATTCATTTACATACATTGGAATAATCACACCATTTTCTAAATGTGTATAACACACAAAAAACCCAGAGCAATATGGTAATAGAAACAACAAACCGATGTATATTAAATGGGTCAGCTTTGTGTTGTCAAATTGCTCTGTTCCTTCAGTGCCGTGTGCACTGTCCTCTTCACATTAATGTGAAGCTTTTAAGGGGACGTTTTGAGCACCAGAGCTGGCTGAAGCCTATGGGAGACAGAGCTGTTAGACTGGGCCCATGGTGCTTTACAGCCCAGTTACAGTCTCCCATCATTTATGTATACACTCATGGGCAGCAGATGCTTGTCATGTTAGTAAATAGCATCCAGTCACAGCATGCATTTTACTTCTATTTATGGACCAAGTGCTGTATGCCTCTGAGTGCTTTTGCCCATACACAACAGCATCTTTTCCCTAACTCCCTCCCATTTAGTTGAATGGTTGTCAAGGATGCTGACTGGCAGGACTGGCCATTTAATTAAAGATTTGTCCCTTGCTGATGTTCCCCTCCGTCGGCAAGGTTGCCCCTCAGGGGAGGTCATGTGGATTTGAGCGCTGTGTGGGGCGTCATGCATCTCCCTGTTCTTCAGTTACAGAGCTGGACCAGAGAGGAACCAGAAAGTCGTACTGACGCATGCCAGAGACAAACACACACACACTCTATTATGTAGTGGATGATGTGTTCACTGATGCTTTGATAAAGCAGCCGTCTCATTCTCTGAGAGTGCTTGCCTAGAGGAAGCTCTTGCTGTATTTGTTGATCTGTGTGTGATGTTCTCCACTAGTGCTGCCTAACATGCAATATAGCTGTCCTCTGGGATGTACTGTAAGTGAGATTCAGTCACAGTTTTTCCCCATTTTAAAAGAAATTGTATGTTCTCCTTTTACAAAGCTATCGTGTTAAAATTTTATTTGGTGTGTGTTTCAAAGCTGAAGCGAGCAGAAGAGACATTAAGGAGCTCCAAGCACTTCCCTATTGAGTTGCCATTAGATGTAGTTGTTATTCCTTTTTTCTGTATGTTTTTGTCTACTGCTGATTAAGTCCTAGTGACAGAAAGGGGTTAGTGTCCCATCTGTATGTGTGTGTGTGTGTGTGTGTGTGTGTGTGAGTGAGTGTGCATGCTCGATGGGGGTGGGGGGGTTTAGGACTGTAAAGGGCTGTTTTGTGAAGAAGGCGAGATGACCCAGTTAAGGAGGTTTAATGCGTTAATGGACCTGCAGGGGGTTGTAGTAGGGACATGGGGAGTGAGATTAGGACAAACTAATGTCCTGTTTTTAGAAATGTTATATAAGTGCACATCAAAACCACACGCATGCATTGTTTAAGGTGAATAGGAGAAATTACTTATCTTTAAGAAAGGCTCACCTGCCATTTTTTGGCACTGTATCAAAGTATTGCATGGATGTGATGGAGCTGTAGACTCTTTATCATTTGACCTCAACAGACAGTCAAGTGCTACCATTGATGTTACTGGAGGACGACCTGGATCCAGCGGCAGAGTGAAAGGGCCCCAATGTCTCAGTGGTGAAGGAAACAATACTCAGGTACTGTGTGTGTGTGTGTGTGTGTCCGAGTGAGAGACAAAGACACAGTCACTGAAGCTATTAATATCTATGTTAACATTGCAGGTGGTAACTGAGATGTCCCCCGAGGACGATAGAATTACTTCGTATCATCTGTCCCCTCCATCCGACATCAGTTCTCTCTTTGCATTTACCCCTTCACCACGTAAGTCGCCCAGCCACTGGGAAAAAGCAACACACTTATATATATTTATACATATATAAGTGTATATAATGTATTTATACATATATATATATATATATGTTCATGCTCATTCACAATATCCCTAGACCTAATAGGCAAATATCCTTGCATATTGCCCTTTCTCATCCAACAACTATGATTATGAACAGATGAGTTGTCTTTTAAGAAGCTGGGGGAGTAGATAGAGATTTCAGGTGGAAAGGGCCCCATTAGAACCCCCTGTAGGCCACATCACGCATCATGCAGCTGCACAAATGACTAATGGCAATCTGATCATGTGTGTTTTTGTGAAGCTGCAACACGTGTCATAATAAATAATCCTGTGGAGTTGAAGGACAGAGGTGAACTTTGGTGAGTGTGTGTGTGTGTGTGTGTGTGTGTGTGTGTGTGTGTGAGCGCATGCGTTTGAAGACATTGTTTGGATATATGTCTTCCCACAGGCAGGTGTTTGTGGTGCCATCCAGGTGCTGTCAGTCTTTAGACTTCCTCTTGGTCTTTGTAGTGAATCAGATAGAAATCCAGGAAGGCTCCCTGGCCTAAGCCTACAGCTGAGCACATGCCGTATCTTCATCTTCAAAGGTTCCAAAATAGATGCGCCAGTTTAGGCCCCCTTCTTACCCCTCACACACCCCCTGTGAGCCTCATACTGCCTGGCGAACCCGTGCCAGAGCTGCTAATACAACCAAAATCTCAAACATCCTGCTGACTTCAGCTTTGAACAGTCAACACCAGCTTTGAAGTGTATTTGTGTAGCTTTAATCTAGGCCACTCCCCTTTCTTTAAGTTTTAGGCCCTGCCTGCTTTTGTGATGCAAATGTGTAACATGATAAAAATAGCCCCTGGTAAAAAAAAAAAAGTCCAGGGCCAGCATATTGTGGCATGAGAAATGTGCTGAACAGACTGACTTTAGGGAATAGGGCAGAGGGAAAGAAGGGGTTGGTTTGTTTTTTTCTATATTTTTTTGTTTGTTTTTCATTCAGGTCACATTACATGCCAAGATGTGTGTTTGATAGGTGCAGATTTTGGAGTGGAACTGTGTCATTGCAGGGTTGCTCTGGTGTGTCACCTATCAGTGCAGCACACACAGCGCACAGCCAAGGTGAGGCTGCACTGCAGCTAATGCTTTCTACAGCCGGTTAGTGGGTCACTACAGTCAGTGTAGCCACACAGCTTGTATGTGAGTGTCCTTCCATTTGGCACTGATACATTGACTGATGATCATAGCTGAGCAGATGTGCAGTTCTCTCGGAATTGACCATACCATTACCAGATGCCCTCAGCTAAGGTTTATTGATGAGAACTACTGACCTCTATAGCTCTTATCATTGAAGGGATCATTTGAATCTAAACGAGGAATGTCAGCAGTTACTTAATATGCTAGGTTAAAATACCAATACGATTTAGAAGACATTTAAAAAACAATTGCGTTTACATTCCTGGCTTTGTAATCATTTCCAAGAAAACAAAATGTAAGTGCAGCAATTCCTTTGGCAATGACATGACACTGTCACTGCAAGAGGCATTGTGCACATCTGTCCGTGCAGATTGCTGCGTCTGAGAGTGCGGGAGACAGTAGCCTTTACCTAAGCAAAGAAAACTCAGACCTCTACTGTGGTGCAGAACGGCAGCATGTGGTTTGATGTGAAATATCAACTCCCATCTAAAACCCTCCAGCCTGTAGCTCTGTGAAACATTAGCATGAGAGAGAAAGCCACGCAAGCACAATCAGCGGCAATTAGCCCTCAGCCATTAGCTCTCTCATATGCTGCCAAGCATGGAACACCAGCCCTCATCAAACACTCACTTGAGATCCCCACAGGTAGAAACAATTACTCACTCACGCTAACATTGATGGCATGTGTGTGGACGAGCTGGTGTTTACTGTGGGAGCATGTGTGTCAGTTTGTGTATGCAGTATGCACTGCATAGCATTTCTTGAGCATTATTACTGTTTATTAATCACTTTTTCAAGAGTATTTTCTACATAATAATTTATTTTTTAAACTTCCTGGTGAATCACACCATTGAGTTTTGGTTTGTTTTCTCGAAAGGAATTGCCTGAAGTCATCCCTCAGCGCTACACTTCAGGCCTTTCTTTCGCAGACTGTTGGAAGTTTCTGTGTATGTGCATGTTTGTCTTCCCTTGGGTGTCCAGGTGTCTGAGGTATCAAAGGCCTTGCTGGGGTCTGTCTTCCATACTGAGCAGTTCAGGCCCTCTCAACTCTGTGGGGCTTGTATTTGAAAAGGAACATTTCACTTACAAAGCAGGGGAGCCCTGCGCTGTTTTTTTTTCATATTCAAGCTCAAACTTCCAACAGCTCTTATTATTCTTCCTCCTGTTTCAACCATTTTTTTGCGTTCTTTATGTTGTTAAAAACTGCTCTGAGCCACTCTCGCATTAGGGGTCTTTATGGAAGAAAGAAGGGGATGGTATCCAGATGTGAGTGTGTGTTTTTGCCTTGGCTCTTCAAAGGAATCTCTCTTATGTGTGTGTATGTGTGTGCACGTATGCAAATGTGTACTCACTGCAGCGTAAGTGTGTGATTTAGAACTGATTGTGTTGCTTGGTCACGTAAAATTTGAGCATTATAACAAGTGGGGCCATTAACTGTGCACCCAAGCGTTTGACTTGTTCTGTTTTATTGATGGAGGAAAAGGCAAGTAGGACTTGCCACATTTTGTTGCTCTGACATTTTGAGGCTGATAGAGAGTGCATTTCTCTACTTTAAAAGGAGTAGCACCATAAATTATTAGGTGATGTTGTTGGTAATACGTGATGTTTTTGAATTTGTGGCTTGTATTCCTGTTATTTGTTCCACTTATTAATGTGGACACATTGATCTTCCCGCATGTAACGTGCTAATGGCTGTCATTCCAAAATGCATTTAGTTTGGAGGTTTTAGGTTCTAACAAAGTAAAGTGAAAGGCAAATGAGTGAAACCTTGGTGTTTTGAAACCATTTGCATTTAGGAGTATACTATGCAACATACTGTATTGCTTCAGCAATTTTGCATGGATTCTCATGCATAATCAAAATAGCTGTTAGTTCTTTTTTGCTTAAAGGTTATACTCCAAGTTATTTAAGAACACAATATTAAGTAACAGGGTAAATTAAACCCTGTCTCTGTATTACTGTGCCAACACCTTTTTTTGCTCAAACTGTCTTTTGAATTTCTTCCTTAAATTTTAAGGCAAACTCGCCTTCAGCAAAGGCAGAAATCCAGTTAGCGAGCTTGACAACACAGGGAGTTTCTCTTTTTCTATTGCAGCAAAGGACCAAGTGAAAGATAGCTAATAATACCAAAATGATGCTGTGTGTTGCTGATGGGTGTCTTCTCCCTCCCCAGACTAACAGTGGAGTTGGGAATGAAAATGACATTTGCATTGGGAATTGGACATTCCAAATTGGGGAGAAAACCAGGGGGGAAAAAACATTGCAATGAGGCATACATGGCATTATTGTATTTTCATTCAAATTTTAAAAGGTGTTTACTCTGGCTACTTGTCTCCACCATGCCCATCATAAACAACAGAGCTTAACCCTGCTAAGGCAAAGCAGAGAATCTGTCACGACAGTTTCTCCATCCACTTACACTCCTCACAGATGATGGAAGTTACGTAGTAGTTGTTTGTCAATTTCACTTGAATAAGATTGAAAAAAGATGGAAGACACAAACAAATCTGGATTAATGGTCTCTTTTTGAAGAGCATGAAGTGGTTCTCAGCTCTTTCATCACGTTTACATTTTCAGGTTATTTGAAGATTCTAGTCACATTATTTGAAATCATATTAGATAATTTCAGATAAAATCATATGTAAATCTAGTCACTATCAGAAACCTGACTCAATAGTGATGGTCTTGTCTTCTCCTCCATGCAGTGTTCCCTTACCGTCCAGGACCCCCTCCTCTCTCCCCCCTTGCTACTTTGGACAGGTGAGTACATGAATTTGTCATTGTGTATGTGTGGTACCACAGAGATGTGTATATAGTGGCTGCAGTGAAGGAGCAGGAGAAATTGCAGGTGGGATGGAGATAGTGTCACGGAAGCAGTACACTGATCTCTATTCAGGGAGGTTTGACTCAGGTGCAGGCACAGGTAAGAAACAAATTCAGCAAAAATGTGGGAAGAAGAGAAGAAAAACATTAGTCAGAGACTTGACTAGAGCTCATTAATAAAAGGTGCGTTAGTGCTGAAATTTTAAAACAAAATAATTGCTGTTGGAAGCAGTTTCCTAATTTCTGAGGCAGACCTAGTGGCTCTTATGTGACACCAAAGGACAACCTGTATTTAGGTTCTCAGACATTACTGCTTTTCATTCTGAGGTGGATCAGTTTTATCATGGTACACTGTACTCTGCTGCTGATCTTGCAGCTGGACCAATGGCCAAATAAGGTAGAAAGCAAGACAGCAACCTTGTTTGTGTCTGTTTATCAGTATCCTAGGCATCCCCCGCTCCCCTCTTCCGATCTATGTTACAAACTGTCTGCAAACTCCCACATTTCAGCTCTAATTTACACTACTTAGATCCCAAGTGGGCCACGTTGTACCCCAGGCTCTCCTGCATTTTCTTACAGGGCCCTAAATGCAGCCCCACTCCAGTTTTGTTTGCTTCTGAGCTTGTTTCCCTTAGATGTTGTCTGTATCCAGCCTGTCTCATTCCATCTCTCTGTTTGTCTGTCTCCCTAGCTTCCTGTCCCTTCATCTTTTTTCTCTTTTCTCAATCCTACTTTCCCTTTCTCCTAATTTGCTGTGTCTACATGTGCCTGAATTCACTCTGTACTCTGTCGTAAAGGATGGTTTTTCTCACATCTCAGTCGATCTGCCAAATCTTCACATCCTTCAGGGAGTTACTGTTCCTATGAACTCTGCCAGCCATCTCCCATATGCTTTATGAATCATTTCCTTTTTAACTTTTCTCCAACACACACATGTGCCGTGTCTACACAGATAGTCCCTGCCTCACTGTTGGTGCTCAGCCTTCTTCCCTTGGGAATATTAGGAACAGCAGGTATTTCTGGCATGATCTTGGCCCTGGCTTCCATTGCAGTGTGGAGGGCTCCCAATGTCCATATTTAGTTTATTAAATTTTTATTTAGTTTAATATTTAATTCCTGATGATATGCCTTTATAGGGAGATTAGTAGTATCATGCAACTGCTGAAAAGTCATGGTCTTTCTCAAAAAAATGGCACAATCATCACTGGGGAAAGCACTGCTAAACAAGTCAAACCAGAGAAAACACTAGATGTTAGCATGCTGTTTAATCAAAACCCAACATCTGGACATGTTAACGCTTTTTTGGTGGATTAGTTTTGCACAGTGTGACTGGTTAGGTGAAGAGCTCCAGACACATAAGAGGGGGATGGATCAGTTATCATGCAACTGTTGGAAAGTGGCTTAATGGATGATAAGCTAATAGGAAGCCTCTCACATTCTTAAAGTCAAACATGTTTTGGAGAAAAGAAAATAGAGGATATGCCAATGCCAAATGCCATAACAATGCCAAAACAGACATTTACTCAACAGTCTAATATTGCAGCACAATGTTGGAAACAATAACAAACCAGAATCCTTCAGAAATTCAGCTTGAGCTGATTTTAATAACCTTCTTCCTGTTCTGTGATTTGGTTTATTTGGTTGTGTTCTTCGTTTTAAATCCGACTGCTTTATTGTTTTTGCAGGGTTACATTTGCTTGAAATGGGCCAAACTGAGTGCTGTATAGATGCCAGTTTGGATATATTTTTCAGTAAAATAGCCTATACACTGTAAAAACAAAAAACAAAAAAAAAACAACAAATATATATATATATATATATATATATATATGTATATATTGAAAGAGAGAGAGAGAGTTTACATTCCATATCACCCACCCCAAAATATCTATGCTTTGACAGATGTGTCAAAACCATAATGTATATTATTGACCATTAAAGCAACTTGTGTTGCATTTTAGATGAAGTGAGAATCCTCAGTGTTTATGTTGATGAACCACAGAGGCCACAAAGTGAGAGGTATGAGCACTGTGTAGTGCAGAGTGCTTTGATGAACCATTACACATTCAGTTATTATCCCCCTGTTAGGGCCCTGCCAGCAGCCACATGCTCAGCCAGACTCAATCTTCCATTCACTCAATCTGTCTCCATTCACAAACAAGCCTCTCCACATCTCTATGTCTCTGCTACACCAGAATAAAAATTCTAGAGAGAGAATACTGGCCAGGCCACTGCTGACGTAGCACAGGGAATGATGGACCTGCTTACTATGGGATTTATGGCGCAGTGTGTTTGGACTCCTGGTAGGAAGCAGTTCCATTGGATGAGCTTCATACACACCTTCAGCACACTCGGAAGTTTTCAATTGGAAGCGGGTGTGGGTCCAGGCCACGTGGACGGGCAGAAGATCCAGATCAGTAATATGCCCATCCGTTCCTCATGGGTTGGCGAGCACACACTGCGCCTTGACAATGAGCCAGTCACTTCAAACACTTAAAAAACACAGCTGTGCATTTAGAAAAGTGCTTTGATCGTGTTACAGGCCTGTCCGCTTGTTTTTTTCATTCATGGATTCATCTGTAAATTTGTTTGCTCACTCTTTCTCTTCTTTTTGCAATTTTGGAATGAATTACCTCAAGTATTATATCAAGGTGGATGATATCTGGCAATACAAGTCTGCCAGGAATAGGTAGGAGGTTGAAACAAGGAGGTTGAAAAATACTATAAAATCTGGACTTCAGATGTCACCACAAATAGGCAGCTCTCAAACATTTTTTCAACAAAAATATTATGTTGCAAAGTAGGTTGTGGAGTCTAGAGATTGTATGCATGACTTGACAGTATGTTCACTTTTTGTTTTCATTCCAGTGGACACCTTAAAGGCTGTGATGACCCCTCAACTTCACTGTACCCATGTTCATCAGGTACACGTCTACTTCTGTAAAAGTCCAGGATACATGTTTCATGATAATGACTGAGTCATTTGCACACATTATGCCATGATGATTCTCAGAAGTTACATTAATCATACATAAGTATTATTTTTGAGGAATGTCAACAGAAAATGACATACTGTAAATGGGTGACAGGTGCTGCTCTGAATGCAGAGTTACTTGGTGAATTCTTAGTTTATAAATTGAGTAAATGTATACTAATGCAGTTCCCAGCTGCTTATGGTCGTGATTCTGTTCTTTCTCCGAGGTGTGTCATGCTTAATCCCGAGGAGTACGGTCTCCAGCGCAGGAGTGATTGATGCTGCCAAGGCATGGGAATGCTACATATTGCAGGAAAAGGACAGAGACAGATACCGAGAGTATGGCCATGATAAAGACATTAAGAGAGGCAGAGATAGAGACAGGGCGAGCTGTTCCTCTTCACACAACAGGTGGGTCTCAGTGACTTGAAGTTATAAATATTCATGATCAAATTACCCTAGGTCAGTTTATTTAAGGTATGTCTGTTTCCCTTTTGTATATCATGTTGATCAAGATACAGTGTGCCCTCTTCCTTCACATGTCCCCCTTTTTACTCTTGGGTGCCTCTGTATTGGATGAATGCAAATGTCTGCTAAGCAGATGTGGCCTTTTGGATCGGGCAGCATATAGTATATTGGTTCTGGTCCAGATATACAGTCTGTTTTGGGCTCCTTCAATATGTGTGCATTTTCTCTTTCTCTCTCTCTCTTTCTCGCTCTCTCTCTCTGTCACGCAAGCACACACGCACAGGCACGTACACATGTGAACAGCAAGCAAGATTTGCTATAGAGTGATTGAAAACTTCAGAGGAAAGACAAAAACAGAACAAAGAACAAGGAGGTCTGTTTGCCAGGTGAGACAGGAGATGAGTGCATAGTATGATGTTGGCATCAGTGCCGGGTAAAATTTCAGCATGACTATATAGTAGTAGGTGATGTAGGAGCCTGTGTTACACTGACTGCCAAGTGGCAAAGAACCAAACCCCGAAGACATGTGGACGGAAAATATTTGTTTTTTGTCTTGTACTAACTGTATAGTTCCCAGAGTGACTTTTAACTTGGTCTGTAGCTTAATATGTAGCCTCATGTTGGTTTTGTGTTGCACTGTAAAGAGTATGTTCTTAGTGTCCATTGTTGCAGAGGTGGGATAGTTGCTGCTAGGATTGTGCTCTGAGTCTGTGAGTGGTTCCTCTTTTCATATCTCCAGCTGATAGCTATAATATAACCAGCTAAGACTGTGAGAAAATGCACAGCTATTGTGAAGAAATGCACACTATTGCAAAAAGAGCGTAAGACTATTGTGACACAAATCAAGACTATTGCAAGGCCAGGACAAATTATTGCCAGCATATGCAGAACTATTTTTTATTTTTTATTTTTTGTTCTGGTGCAGTGAGACGGGCCAGGGTGCAGTCTAGATGAGGGAATAACTCGCTGTATTTTCCAGCTACTGCCAGGAAATTATTGAGTGTTCGCTCCTCTGCATGGAGCTTGAGTCCTCCCTCCCTGTGGCTCATGGATGATAAGAGCCAATCTGATTTCCACTCCAAATTTCACATACTACCCCACAGTGTGACAGCCAGAGTGCTGCTGTATGTGTACTCAAACACTCATGCTCGCATGCATGCACGAGCCAAATCCTGCCCTACATTTTCTCTGCACACTCAGCATTGACCTGTAGCCAGATGTCTATTTAATTATTATCAACTCAGGCAGCTGCCAACTGTAATACACACAGGCACATCTTCCCTCCTTCTCACATACTCAGCTGACCTAAGTCTCATACCGTATGAAAGGGTGAGTGTGACATTTCGCTGTGACAGAGCATTCCTCACTAACACATGTACATGTTAGGTATCAGGGATACTCCTGCCACTGCCCTTGACCGAGGCACTGGCCTCAGATCTGGAGATCTGGACTACAAATACAGGAAGTACAACTGAAATTTGACTGTGTCTGTGGTTGCAAAAACCGTAATGCTGTTGATAACAATGAATTCAGCAGCAAGTGTTGGAGCGTCACTGCTAATGAACTTGCATGGAAATAAGTGCAAAATAACCAAAATGACAAACTGAAGTATCTCTTACAGTACTGTGCTCTGTTGAAATATCCTCAAACACTATTCTGCTTTTCAGCACTTCTCCTACTTAAAGTGGTCAGCTTCTGCTGGAATATTTGTGTGTATTAGATGGCTGGATTCAGCTTTGTACATAAAGCTCAGAACAGACTTGTGGGTCAAATGAGGGAAGTGGGACATGGGGACAGCTGGGAAGCTGTAGGCTAACTGCAGAAGATAGTAGAAGTATGTGAATCACATGTGCGTGACAGACACACAGGAGATTTGGTTATTCACATCATAGATTTGTTCTAATGTCACAGTCACAAAGGACTACTCCTGTGCCCCAGAGTTCCATGTGTGCTGCTCACACACTCTTGGCTCTGTTGATGTGCCCTATATTCATACAGGCCATACAGGTTATGTGTTTTCTGCTACATTGATTTATGACTCTGCTCTAAGCTATTTTTAGACTGGAACCGGAGGGATTCATTGTTAGTGTGTGTGTGTGTGTGTGTGTGTGTGTGTGTGTGTGTGTGTGTGAAAGAGAGAGAAACAGATGGAGCCTTCCATAGCTTTGTTGCTAGCCACCCTTATTGTTCATTGGTGAGGTCAGTGTGAGTGTTACATTGTGCATTTGATGCAGGAGCTGTGCTCTCTAGCCCACATGTCCTGTGCTGAGTCACACACAGGCAGAGTGTGGCAGGCCAGCCCTCTAGACATCAGCTATCAGCTGTGGTTGTGACCGCATGCCTCTCATTTACCACCACCACTAATAGATTCCATGAGCTTAACACTTACATTTTCACCCATGTATTTATCCAGTGAGTGATATACTGTGTGTTTCTGCCTGCCTCCGACACCCTCTACCTCTACCACTACCTTTTACAGGCTGAGAAGCTCATTGGCCGTTTGGTCAACACTGACAAACCACATCTCTGGATGATAAATGTAGCTCTCATCTTTCCAGCTGGCACTGCCTCAGACCCTGTCATCATCTCTTTCATGTGCACATATGCACACACTTGCACAAGACAATGGCAAGACACAATATGCGCTTTTTTGTCTCAGTCCGTTTATTACACATGGCATCGGCTCACGTGCTCAAAGAGACGTAAATCTAATTTAAATACCCTTCGGCTAGTTTGATCATTGGTTGACAGAAAAGCTTGCTCACGTAAGCCAGTAATTTCGTTGGATAATAATTGAGTGGAGAAGTCCCAGTGTGATGAGGACATTTAAATGACAATTGTCTCAATGCTTTAAATTGCACTAAAAGCTCCATTAGAAAATGCTGTAAGGCTAGTTCAAATGTTAACAAAAGGTTTAGCTGACTCCGAATGGAGAAGGAAGTGATAATTGAAAAAAGGCAGCTGTAATACAGTGCACTGAAACCAAATTAGAGCATTGTTAATTCAGACCAGCAAAAGCATGGTAATAACATTTTACATCCTTAGAACAAATTTGCACCTGTCAACAATAACAGCCTCGTTCCATTTGCATCAATGCACAACAGAGTAATTTCCTTCCCTGAAAACATTTGGAGAGTTACATTTTCATTAGTTTCATAAGTAAGTTGCCTGTAGTTTTGAAAAAGGAATCCTCAATGACGGCAGCCTTGTGATTTGGAGGAACAGCCCTGTCTGCCTTCCAGGTTTTGTTTTAGATTTAGGAGGCAGAGCAAGATCCAAATTGCCACTTTCCTTCTACCGTAAGCAGAGAGGGGTACAGTAAACTAAAACCTGTCTTTTCCTCAGCTGCTTTTGTGCCTGATGCCACTTTTATGCTGGCTTAAGGGTCTGTTTTGGGGCCTGTATATTCTCCCATGTGCCCAACTTACTTAGCCCTTAATTTGACATACTTTCTGTCTTTCTGACTCAACTTCATGCATGAAACTCATTACTTTCCAGAGCCTAATGAACCTATTTCATTTTAATGTTCCCTCTACAGTGCATGCTTTCCCTTGCATTCAACGCTACTTTCTGTCTTCATCTATTAAACATACAGTATCAAGTCCTGTCTTAGCTTTACATACATAGCTTTGCTTGCTTTGTTAAAGCTCCCTTCCCAAGGGCACTGCGCACTGGTTATCTTTTACAAAACATGTTTGTTTCTCACACACTCAGCTGCGGTTTCCGCTTCTTTTCTTTTGTAGGTTTAAATTGACCTGAGCCTCCAATTTAGTTTGAGTTTACGCTCACCCTTCTACGGAAACAAATTGACTTCTAAGTATTACCTTTGTTCTGTCTGGAGCAAACCGATAGGCATTGGTGTCTTTACACACCCATGGTTCCCTCAATAACCTAATTCAATGGTGGTCCATTTGGCCAAATCCACAGTCTGCTAAGAAAACAAGTAAAACACTGTATTAGAACAGTGTAGGGATAAAAAATACAGTTCTGCTTAACCAGCAGTGTTCTTCCTTACAAACGCAGGTGGCTGTAAAATGGAATACAACATTTTAGTTTCACAAAATTCTATTATTTATATACATATTTAGGACAGCCATCCGTTTTTAATTATTTTATGATCACTCACTTGGTTTCCATGGTGACACCACACCTTGTTACTTGCAGGTTGATAATTAATTGGCTTTTTCAAGGGCCTGCACCACAAAGCGAGATTAGTGGGTTAGCCAGCTATCTTTGGGCTTATCTCGGGTTTTCCGGCATCACGAAGCTGGCTCACTTTTAACCGGGGTAGATCACCATGGTAACCTGTACAACTTCAGAGGATCAGATCAAAACCTGCCAACAGCTCAACCACTGACCAATCAGCTCACTGGAAAAATGATTCCTACAGGATCCTGACATGGACATAAGTACTGACTTTATGATAAAGTGATAAAAGAGTGATAAAGAGCATTTGATATTCTTATAGCTCAGTAGAATCATTTTGCTGTTCCACTTTATGACACTATAAATAGATCATGACAATTATAGCTTCATTTACATTGAGCAATATTTCTTTCATCCTGACAGGATTCCTGACAGCGTTGATGCTTTTACACTCTTTTTCCATCACTGCAGCTCAGAATAACACAAGGTGACTCTGTGATGATAATTGGAAATTAAAGGCATTAACTACTTTCTTCTCCTCCCTCTTCTCCTCTCTGCTTTGGCAGCAGAAACAGTCTGGTATTATGTTTAACTCTTCACATATTCACAATAATTTGTCCATCATTAGACAAAAAAGCAAAAATACTTACTCTCTACTAAAGACATATATAATAAGTTATAGTGTACTTATTTATGGCTTACTTTTAATATTTGCAGGGTTTCTACAGCTTTGTATTCTTTTCTGGTTATGTGATTATATTGTATACATTTCATAAAAAACCCAGTGCAAACCCAGAGTTAATTGAGCCATGTTGATAACCAGCTTCATGATACCGGTTATCTGGGATCACAAATATGAAGCCAGGTAGACCAGAAAGAGCCAGAATAAGCTGAACTTGCTTCATGGTACAGGCTGACTGCTACTGTGGAGTTTGCACATGTGTTCAAAATTAATAAATAATGATTAATCCTTAGATCAAACAGTAAGGTGATCCTTAGTTTCCGGGGGAACACATTTAACCAACAAACCTTCTTGTATATTATATGTTACCACATCAAATCAATAATTTACCAGAATCCTGTCGCTTTCCAAAGAACTGAAACAAATAGAGACAGAAAGAAAGAAAGGTAAAACTTGTTTTGGCGCCAATCTGTCACTGTCTTCTCACTGTCCCTGGTGAGACCAGGAGCAGGTGTGGGATCTTGTTTGTGACACTAAAATAAAGATTTAGCTTAATTCAAATCTTCCATGCTCATATTTTGTCTCTTGAATAAACAGCACTGTGTCTTTACATACGTTTGACTGCTGATGCACATTTAGAGAAAAACAAACAAGGCGAGTGCCTGAAACGTTTTCTAAGTGGGACTGACTGCACAGCACCATGGGATGTGTCAGAGTTAAGGTCACATTAGTAGAATCTACATATTAATTGGCTCTAATATGTAAATATCAAGCATGATTATCACAGAATAGAATCAGATGTAGGAACAGGAGAGAGGAGAGATAGAGGGAGAGACGGTAAAGTCAAATAAGGTTGCAATAAGTTATTTGGGCTTTTTGTCTTAAAAAAGGTCATTATATAATCTTTAAGAGAACAAACGCTTGCCTTTACAGAAAAGCTGGCTTATTCCTGACCCCAAAGTACTGCCACATTGGCACAGTTGCGTTTCTTTTGGCGACTAAAGTCTCCACCATAATCTTGCTGAAATAACATCTCCTGCTCCATGAGTCATTAGACGTTACATTCGATCCCCCCACTCGCAGCTGCTATTTATTTTTGTGGATATTTCTTTCATGTTAATTGTGTCAGTCATAAATTGTGTTTCATATCCGCGGTGTGGCTCACTGAATCATCTGGCTTTCTCAGTTGAATGACTGCAGGGATGGAGTGGACAAAATGACACACCACGGCAAGCTCAGGCATCTTATGAAACTCCGATCCTCTGTGAACTCTGTCCGCCCGGACAGGCCTGGGCACTGGTAATGAATAAAAACATAAAACGTGAAAACAAATCCCCAGGCTTCCATGTTATAATTTACTCTTTCTAACACTGCCTCCTTGGGAACCGTTTGACTGTGTTCTTGGTGTTGTGTGAGGTGGTTGTTTGCGTGTTAAAGCTAATGGCTTTGAGCAAGAACAAATGTGGGCCTTGGGTCCTAATCCCAGCTGCTAACAGAAGAGCTGTCTCCAAATATTGAATATATTTAGCTTTGTACTTGCAACAACTCTGCCCCTAAAGGCTCTCTCTCTTTTCTGTGTTGAGCAAGCGAATAGTAATAATTACTCCAGCTATGTGTGAGCAGTCTGTACTTTTCCTACAGCCTTTTTAGAGCAAGATGATGCTTCTATAGTGGCAGAGAGAAATGCCTTCACTGTGATGATTCTTAAAGGTCAGGTTGATTATTCTAAAACTGCAAGCTGCAAGCTGTGCCAAGGTTCCCCCAAAGCCGTGTGTGCTGTGTAGTACTGTATATTGACAAGCAGCATAGGAAAGACCATAAACGGCTCACATTGCTTTGAATAAAACAAAGTCAAGAACAAGAACTAACATTGGTGTTGCTCTTGAAAAGGAAACATTTGTCTTTGAAAAGTAAGCACAATTTACATGACGTAACATTATCTAGATTGTGGTTTTGAGGAAACCAGTTGTACTAGCTACTGCAGATAGTTAGCTGTAATCCCCATTATGTAGAAGCAGGCAGAGTGGAGCTGACAGTGCCATCTTCACTGATTTTTTTTTATCTCATGTACTAACTGAAGAACATAACTGATTAACTAAAACATAATGAAGTGAGAGTCCAGTAGTGTTAACGTGTAATTATGTTGTGGGGAATCTCATTTCAGGAGGAGACAGTGTCGCAGCCAATCAGCCTCTGATTACTAGAGACGCCCTCTGAAGGTTACACTGTAATAGACTGCATCCTTTAAAGGAAGTAGCCACTGAAATGGGACGCTATGCCAGTGGTTCCCAAACTTTTTTAAACCATGGCACCCCTTCATAGTGATTTTTATTCATGGCACTCCTCACAATAAAAGTGAATACAAATTAAGTGTGTTAATAGTTAAAAAATGTTTTTCTTTTGTACTGTTAAAAAGTAAAATGAGCTTAAATTTGTGGTTTTTCAAGATGTCTCTTGATCTTACTTGGCAGATGAGGCATTCCGGTGTGGGACAGCTAGCTTGCCCTCTCCGTGAAAAGCTGTAAGCCACGTAGCTTTTAATGTGCGGCCACACTTTAGTTCTTTTTGTCGGCTCAGGTTCATTCGACTGTGGAGAGACCTGAGATTTATCAGCGTGTCTTCGAGCCTTATTCACAGTGACAGATATTTGCAATGCGTGCTCTGATAGTCGCTTTTTCTGACTGCTGTGCACCTGAAAACCTGTTGCCTAAAAGCATGTTCTTGGTTACTATGACAACCGGCAACAGTGAGCAACAGTCTTAGCTGCGCATAAGTGCAAATTCAGCAGTGTTTGTTGCTTACTTATTTTGTTTTATGTGTGAAAAGGTGATATAAAAGTGTAGTTAAAGTCGCTTATGTGGTGTAACGTTATTATAAATGTACAGTAAAAATCTTGGGGCACCCTTGGGCTGTCCTTAAGGCACCCCAGGGTGCTGCAGCTCCCACTACTGCACTATAGTCTTTAGCTGAAACTATGAGTGTTTGCTGATGTTCATTCCAACCAACAACCAACACTGGATGTCAGTGATCGGTCCCTCCTCTGTGGTTAAAGGTAGTGTAGGTGTAGTGGAATCAGCATATTCCACTGTCATCATGCACAATTTGTATGAATATGTTTTTGCATGTGTGTTTTCAGAGGTCATATAAGGGGAGATAAGGTGTGAAGTAATGACTGATCAATCCTCTGGTCTCACAGGACTGCAGGTCCTAGAGTGAATAATAGATTTTTTTAGCTTAGAGGATACTGCAGCATGGCTGCTTGGCTTCAATGTAAAGGGCATGCCGTGACACTAGTGTTGGGCTCTTTGTTACTCAAAGTCTAGGCCAGGGGGGAGACTACAAAAGCTCAGGCAGGCAAACAGCAGGCACTGTGGTTAAGGTTTTGGTCCCTTGAGTACTGACTTATCTCTCTCCCAGTAGAGAAGAGGAAAAAAGGCCAGCAGTCTCATTGCTGTGGGCCATGAGCCCTTTTTCCCTTTGTGTTATTTCCCAAAGAGCCTCCAGTTTCCTCAATAGCAAATGGAAAAAATACACTGCATACGTGTATGGTATTTTTCAGTGCGGAGGAGCGAATGAGACACAGGGACACTATGGAGCGAGGGCACAAACGCCACAGTTTTGAAAGATTCAGTGGAGAGAAAGAAGAACAGCACCAAGAGAGGAGGCACAGAGACAAGAGCGAAGGATGGCAAAAACCATCATGCAGGTCTAACAGCGACACACACACACACAGTTTTCATAAGAATGAAAGACGATAGAATTATCATGTGATTGTCATGTATGTCCTCAACAGCAGCAGCAGCAGCAGCAGGAGGGATGGTGGTAAGGACAGGGACAGTCAGCGTAGACACAAACGCAAAAAGGCCAAAAGAAATAAGAAGGACAAGGAGACCAACTAGACGTGCTCTGCTGACCAAGAGAGGAAATTAAAATCTGACTGACTTTCAGTCTCCCAATCTATTTAATGAGAAGAGCTGCCCTGTGTATGTTTCATCAGAAAATGTGAGTTTAATTTTACTAGAGAAACTAAAGATGAATATATGTGTACATTGTTTCAGATTGTATCAGATTTTAGTGTTGTTTTTGTTGAGCTGAAGTGAGGCTTTTAAGTATGAGTTTTCTCAAACAACTCTCTTTTTCAAATGACTTTATTGATCATTTAATCAAAAGTACCATCAGATATGCTACACAGGTCGAAGCGTGACAGACAGAACCACAGTCGATGGGCCCCAGACCATCCACTGATACACAGAACCCAAGTCAGTTTTTTTTCTTAAAAGTAAGAAAATTAGTAAGGCCTCCACAATGTCACCTAATTAAATATTATTTTTTAACATGTTATGAACACACTGATCCTTAATTTTTTTTAAATATATTTTTATTGCCAGTGGTTTGATAATTTAGCCATAGCTTCTGAAATAAAAGAAAAAAACCTCAACACAGACTACTACTTGGCAACGTGTCCTCAGGTCAACGGATGAAGATGACAACCACTGTCAGTACAAACAGAATGGAGCCTATATTTAAAGGCCATACCACAAACAAACAAAAGAAACGTATTACAAGTGCTTGGATCAGAACTTTTTTAGACACCCAACATTTACAGTAAAGAAATGCGAGTCCAACTTAACGCATACCCTAATATACAACTACTAGAATTGGCAATGTGTTGTGTCTCCTCTCTATCCACCCACCCCACTCACTGGGTGCTGTGCCAGAGAATGACCATGTCCTCTAAACAGATAACGCCCAACATCTGAGTTAGAAGTGGCTCAGTCCTGGATCCTCCCTGTTCAGCGTTCTTGGAGGGGCAAGTTAACCTCTGGTTACAATCCAGTCTCATGTTTGTCCCTCTCCAAACTCCTGGCAAAGTCTCAGCTGTCCATCAGAAGTGAGATATCCATACAGCTACAGCACTATTCTAAGCTTCTCCCACACAGCAAGCTTAGGGTGGTCAGCCATTCCAAAGCTCTGCCTTCCACATTCCTTGGTCAGTGCCACTGAAGCAGCGCTGGATGGCTTGGAGCACCGCTACAGCAGGCTGCCCGGCCAGGAGACGATGGTCAGGGTGATTCTGCCCCGGAGCTCCTTCAGAAGACGCACCAACGCTGTGTGGGTCATCCCCCATGTACTCTTCCCGTTCACCTCGAGCAAGATGTCCCCACACCTACACAGAGCGAGACGGCCATTGAAAAAGCATGCTTAACCTAGGATTATGTAGATTAACGTGGGTAAGACAGAGTACCAAGAAATTTGATGGATATAAACAATACAAAATTGAAAAATAGTATTAGTCTTTTTACATATACAGGTTGTGTTGACGCTGGTCTAAAGCATTTTGTTTATGGGCAATAATAAGTAATATACATAGGCTGAATACCTTATCCTGCCATCGTTGTAGGCTGGCGTCCCCTCCACAATTGAGCGGATAAAAAAGGATTGATTGCAGTTGACCTCCTCCTGGCCTCCCACGATACTGAAGCCTAGGCTGCCCGAGGTGCTCCGCCGCAGGACAATGTCTTTGCAGCAGTAGAGATGCCTGCATGAGCCAAGAGAGAGATTAAAAACACTAATCTCTCAACTGCATCACAAATTATATATACTGTATATCCATACTGAGTATGTGTGCAGTAGCTAGATTGCTGAAACCAGCGTCGCTCAGAAGACAAAGGCCTGGCTGCTCTTTGAGTGAAGATGTGACTTTTTCTCCCAGTAGATGCGAAACAATGAGACTAGTTAGACTTCTATATCAGTCTCATAGAGATAGCCCAGGGCTGAGTGAAAATTATATTCAAATCCTTTTAGTTGCACCACTGGTCTAGACTACATTCCCTTGGTGGCACAGAACTTGGTTTCTAATCAGTTCACTGTTTGAGGAGAAAAACATTTTTATTTCACTTTAAGCAGCAGCAGCAGTTGTTTATTGCTGTCAGCGCACCGCTGTCTTCCTGACAACGCATTGTAGTAAGATAAAGTCATATCTTACAATCCGAGGGAAAGTTTTTCATTCTCAGAAGTTCTACTGATATAATAGTGGTGAATATTTAAGCTGGAAAGTTAGTTTGGAAGTATAATGAGCTTTCCCTTCCCAGCTGGCTCTGTCAAAATTTCAGTTGGCACCAGCTGGCAGAGGTCACAAGGACCAGTGTGGGGGGTGTAAATTATACTGGGCTCAGAAAAAAAGGAGTGGAGAAAGAAGAAAAATATATATGGAGTGGAAACAGAGACATCAAGTTTGCTTACCTGGGTATCTGCAGCCATGACACCCACAGTGGGGAGTAATCGTCATTGGGCACTGGGCTCTTGGCGCTATCTGTGGGTGAGGGTGTGAGGCAGGGCGGCAATGCACACTCTTGCAGGTTTGCTTCCGGAGGACGCATCTCTAAGACCTTGAGCACAACAGGAGAGGAGGTGTTCTTCAAGTTGGCCACGGCTTCGCCTCGCGTCACCCCCGTCAAGTCCACCCCGTTCACGTTTAACAAGATGTCACCTGCGGGGGAGGAAGTGGACAGCACAGCTCATCCTCTGCCTACGGGTGCTTGCCCTGATAAATGCTTTTCAAAAGACCTCACAGGACAGGGACTCATCATCTGCCTATTTAATATTCAACAACCTTCCTGCTACAAAACAAAGGGATGGAAACCAAGCGCCACCTGCGCTTTAAAAAGCCACCTAGTGATGAAAGTGGTGCAAAGAAAAACAGACGGTCCAGCTTGCTAGTAAGCAACTCAAAGGACGCGTTTGCCCTGCGCGGATATGCAAATGCAAATTAATAGTCTATTACAATACACAAACATGTTTCATAACCACACAAACAGAGACAGCTGTTGCTGCTAGGTCCCATATGAATACAGTAATATGCACCTTGAACCATGCACAGGACAAACAGACTCAATTTACTTGTGTTTTTATAAAGTCTTTATGCTACTGTTATGCTCCATTGCAGCATTTCTCTCATTCCTCTCATAAACAGAGCCTCAGACAGGGGGGATTGAGTGTAATGACAGGCTTAATGTGGTTATGTTTTAAGATGGATATGCTGGAATCAGCAGTTGGGGCTCAAATCTCTCACTCCCCTGCCTTTAACTGCATTATAGGATATCAAGACTGCTGCTGTTACATCCAGATATTTGTGTGCCGCACCATGTTTTAGCTCTATTTCAGAGCTGACTGATTTCATATTGAGAAATAATGAAGCACTCCACAAATTCTCCTCTGGAACACAATACGTCCTTAGTACTGCTATGCTAATATTTGCTTGTGTTTTTGTTTAAGTGTGTTAGAACCAATTTGTGGTGCGCTGAACCACAGCAGCACCACTGCTGGATGAATGAACTTCATAATGAAACATGAGTCTTAAGTGTTCATCAATCACCCCGTCTGTTATATACAAAGTATTCATCATCAAAGCCAAATGCAAGACAGTCTGCCTGCAATATGAGCTCCAGTGCTTTGCACAACAGTAGATGACAACCTCACAAAACAGATACTCCATCCACTAAATGAGTAATTATTTTCACAAAAGCGCTGAACATGGCGTTCCTTGTAATAAAACATATGAGTAATATTCTCATAATTATAAGATTGAGTGTGCAGGTAAGTAATGGAAAGAGACATCAAGCGGTTCATTAGCAGTTAATTGTCACCTTTGCGGATGGAGCCCTCCTGTCCCACCACTCCATCACAGTCCACGTTTGTGACATAAATGGGGAGGTCCCACCCTCGACTGGACATGCCGCCCGCCACCGTCATACCCAGGGAGTCATACGGCTCCTTAGTCAGAGTAACTGTCTTCTCATAGCATGCAGGCTTCTGACAAGGGTCCTTCAAAGGGGAAAGAAGACAGGGAGAGAGTAGTTGCAGTGGAGGGTAAATTAAAAATGGTACTATTTTATGTTCCACTGCGCATGGTAGTAGATATAAAAACATGCAGGACATTCATAACTGACTTTGTCACAGTGGCGTCTTTCTTTGTGTGTCCACATTCATATAAACACAATAAATCAAGACCAAACATAATATGACCTTAACTGTTACACCAAGGGCACCTTCTATAGACTACATAATCTAATTAGATTTTGGAGCCGCACATTTGCATATTAATAAGTACTGTCTTCTCTGGGACTTGCGATAGCCCCTTAATGGTAGGAGAATTCGTATGAATACCACCCATGCTGTGCTATGGGCACAAGAGTCCAATGACATAGACGTAGTTGCTAATTAATGAATGACCTCATTAGCATAACTGGTAATGCATAGAACATCAGGTAGCTCAAGTACCTCTTCATTTAGTGTCCATGTTGGATATAGAGAAACTGATTTATTCACAGACGTCATGATGTGCGATTTGGTTTGGTGAACGAGGCTGTGTGTGGGATAAAGTGAGTGAGATTTTATTTATGGCGAATGTGTTTGTGTGTCAGATGGGGGAGAGCAAGGGAGAGTAGAGTAGTAATGAATAACACATGGACACATTGAGGTTGATGGGATGTAGCTTGCACTGCTTCACTAATGTGCTGCATTCACACATTTCTGCTGCGCTCACAGGAGGAGATGACTTGTGGTCACATGGCTGACCCTAGGGCACGGCACTGACTTTAGCTGTGTGAACACTGTACACACTTGCTGCCTACCTACACAAAACACTATGGGATGTGTAAGTTGTGTATTGTACACTACTGCGTGGGGTACTATGTGTGTAAATATACATACCGGTATGTATATACATAATACACCTTCATGAAGAGCAAAGAGTAAACAGAAAAGACAGTAAGGCTTTAGCACATTTTCCAAAATGGGGACTTTCAATAGTGATAGGTTTTCTTACATGGCATCCTTCACACAAAAAAGTAAGTCAGTCGTAACCAACATAATTACAGTTATATTTTAATGAATAGTTAGTTAGACATTTTGGGAAATATTCTTATTTTCTTTCTTGCTGAGAGTTAGAAGATTGATACCACTGGAGCTAAAGCCAGCAGCCTGTTAGCTTAGCTTAGCTTAGCATAAAAAACTGGAAGTAGGGGGAAACAGGTAGCCTGGCTCTGTCTGAAGGTAACTACCATCACGTCTCGGGAGTTATGTGCCGGAGTATTTCTTGGATGTGCACAGTGACCTTTAGTTAACATTATTTATTGAGCTTTAAGTGCTGGTAGGATTTCATTACCTTTGGGTAGAGTCAACCTAGCTGTTTCCCCCTGTCTCTAGTCTTTATGCTGAGCTAAGCTCAAGTACAGAGAGGTATCAATCTTCTCAAGCTATTTCTTTTACAGGATATTTAGCCCAAAATATGTTTTTCTCTGGCTGCTTCTAAATCAAATTTAAAATCATACATTTTCTGCTTGAAACAGTGATTCTAAAAAAATTTGCTCTGAAAAATCAAAAAATAAGGCAGAACTGTCAAATGGATCATTATTAGATCAAGAGACATCACTGGGTTCAGTAAGGAATCTTTCAGGGAAGGATGGTGGAAGAAACTCTAACTCCTGTGGGGTGAGCAGCTGTTATCTGTGTGGTGAAAAAAAAAGATGGCTGATGTGGATACAACAATTCTCTGAGAGGAGAAGAGTGCCCGCTGTACTGCTTGAATGACATGCTCAGCTTTGTTGGGAGAATAATACCTCCATGGATCATTTGCACCTGAAAGGGAATATTTATCATGGGAAGGAGAGACGGCGGAACAAAGCTCCTCTTGGCGTATTGGTACTGTTGTGTATGTGTCTGTCTGTGCTGCTCACCAGTAGTGTTTGCTCTATATCCACAGGGGAATATGGTGGGGGACCGTCCATGCCCCACGGAGCTTCTTGTAGGATGTCTGGGGTAGGCAGGCAGATCTGACGAGACACTATGAAATGGACACCCTCCTCACTTGCCTGGAGAATGTTAAAAGACCACAGAAAGTTTAGAGATGAGTTGCAAGTGATACTAAGACAGCAGACAAGCAAGACTGACAAGATTTATACCACTCTCATGTCTGTGCATTAAATTTAAGGCTACAGCCAGCAGCCAGTTAGCTTAGAACAGAAGCACAGCGATTGGGAAACAGGAGGAACCAGTTAGCCTGGATTTATCAAATGGTAACAAAATTCTCCTACAAGGACCTCTAATTAACACGTTATATCTTGTTTTGTTTAATCCCTAACAAAACTAAGTGTAAAAACGACATTGAGCAAGTTGTCGGGCAACCTGTGGAGACTCCAGGAAGTTACCGGTCGCACCCAAGAAATAGTTCTGCACATAATCACCTGTAAAACAGTGAATTGTTGTTTTTACACTTTGTGTTTTGTACAGGTTAAACAAACAAGATATAACAAGTTAATTAGTGAGTTTTAGATGTGCTGGTATGTGGATTTTGTTACCTTTGGACAGAGCCAGGCTAGCTGTTTCTCCCTGCTTCCAGTCTTTATGCTAAGCTATAGGTATCAATTTTCTCATCTAACTCTCTGCCAGAAAACAAAGAAGCATATTTTCCAAAATGACTAACTATTCCTTTAAAACTGGTCATAAAATAATTGTTGTTAAAGAATAGGCTCACTCACATTGCAAACATTGAAATATTAAATTTTACATTTGAAAAATCCCATTTAAAATGTAATTTTTCAGTGATGTGAGCATCACAGATGGACCTCCATGGTACTGGGAGGAGGCAAAATATTTATTTTTTTCGCTGAAATTCGCTGGAAAACAATCTTCAGTCATAGCTGAAATTCACTGCCACTAAGTAGTCTTAGTGGCAGTGAATTACATGAATTACATGTCCTCTCTCTGTGACTCAAACTCCTACTACTGAACCTCCAGTCCAGCTACACTCATTCACACATTCACATGCAAGTGGTCCAATAGACACACAGACTGGCTGGCTGCTTCCCTCTCCTCATTCCTCGGAGAGTTCCCCTGGTCTCTGTAGCACAGAGCTGTTTCTTGAATTAGCCGGTCCAGCCCATTATTGCCTTAATTGGTGTAATTTAATTTCTTCCCTGCCAGTTCTTAATCTCTGACAGAAAGTGCCTGCTCTGAGAAGCCATGTTGGCTCCACAGAGACCCAGAAGAGCCAGTCAGACTGCTCAGACAGGAACTCCGGGCCCAGAGACCCTGCTTAGTCAGCCGCAAACACACTGCAATTAACCACGATTAACCACAAACACACCACCATTGACTGGCATCAACCAGGAACCAGAGGCCACCGCATGGCCCGGACCGTCAGGGAATCACCACAATTAAACACTATTAACTGCAGTGAGTGCAGACACAACAGCACAGCACAACACAATTAGCCTGAATCACCACAATTATCTTTAATACCTCAGGGACCCAGAGTAAGAACAGAACACAGTTGTTTATGGTCTTTAACAACATGTGGACTCATTTGACTGTCACAACTATGACCTCTCTATAAAATGCTAAGACCTGCTCTCTTAAATTAAATACGATTAAATACGATACATTTAATGAGAGACCTGCTGACTGACCTGGATAAGCAGAGCAGCATGTTCTGGTGCTCCATAGCGTAGATCATGCCCGTTGATGGCCAGCACGCGGTCGCCAACACACAACTGTCCGTCACGTGCCGCCAGACCACCCTCCAGCAGGTGAAAGATATAGACTCCGTGCTCCTCCGGCCGCCTCACTAGCTTAATGCCCAGCTGCTCGTCTGGAGTAGTCTTATTCAGGACCACATGGATGCTATCATCCCTCAAGGGATGGTGGGGTAGGCCTTGAGCCAGGTGGCCCCCGGCGACATCATGGCCATGGCCGTGTGGGTGGCTGTGCGAATGTGAGCGGTAGCGATGGCGCTGTTCTCTGAGCACGGTTAGCCGGAGGAGTTGGCAGGGCTGTTTGAGGTTTGCCACAGCGTAGCAGTGGGGTACGTTGCTGATGTCAATGCCATTTACCTGACAGGGCAACAGAGATGCAGGTTAAAATGGGACAACTTTGATTGCTTCTTACTGATTTGTGAAACACATTTTTACTGTGATACCTTCAGGATCATGTCCCCAGGCAGCAAGCGTCCATCGCGAGCGATGACACCTTCTCTGTAGATATCCTGGATGAGGATGCGGACCAAGGGGGTCTCATTGCCGCCGACAATGCTGATGGCCAGCGGTTCTGAGGGATCCACCCGCGTGATCTTAATACTGGTAAGTTCACCATCAGGGATTAGGTGATGCAGCTGAGGAAGAGCCAGCACTAAGGGAGAAGGTGCGGAGAAGAAAAAGGCTGAGTTTAGTCCTGAATTTTACTGTACGACAAGAAAAACCAAATTTGACAAACAGCCAAATAAAACGGGAGGAAGTGGGAGAAAGAGAGACACATCGAGGGAGAAAGAGTGGTAGACTGTGGTGGAGAGGTTCAGCAGTGGAACCAGCTGTACTCCCTCAGGTTACTAAAACAAACTCGTACAAGCCAAGAGGGAAAATTTACTTGGCTGATCATCCTGCTTGATGTTTGTATCATTAGTCACATACATCTGTAGCAAGTATGCTTGGGAAAACCCTCAAGGTTGTTACTTGGGCGGGGATACAAGTACAGTTATAATACGCACAAACTTTGCACATAATCCAGCCATTGAACAGTGAAAATGTTTGATCGAAATGGGCATGTATCTTCTCGTTTTTCTTGAAAGAAGTAAAAGAAATCTGCCCTCAATGGGTGTCACAAAAGTCTGACATTTTTCACCTCAAGACTCGATCAACTTAACCAATATACAGGATTCTGCCACAACAATAAATAAAAAGTTTTATTTGGCCAAATAATATGATTTCTATGCATATAAATCTCATTGTAAACCTTAACATTTCTGAGAAATATGTACTCCCCTTCACTCATGCCCAGTGGGGATTTACACACAACAGCAGAATGACACATCCTGGACTGGACCATGTGGAGGTGGGTGGGGATGTTTTGTGACTCTTTTGGCCAGCTGCCTAGGCCAATAAATGACAGAGAAGATGTATTCCTCATCTTATTTCTTTTTCTTTGGTTATGAAAAATGTTTCTCTCTCCTTATCCCTCAGTGGGCTGTCTCGCTCTGTGTTTCTAGCTCCGTAGCCTCAGTCGTTGGATCTACTCACACAGCACTTTCTCCATTCCAAAGTCAATATTTTGTCGTTATCGCAGCAGATTGCTTCCAGGGTGGAGACCACATTAACACAGAGACCTACAGCTATTATGTAACCCTTTCTTCTCTCTATCGCACACCCTTTCAACCTCTTTCTTTATCCCATCATTTCTGTTTTTTCAATCCACTCCCCAATCCATGGGGACATTACTATGCCTTTTCATTTGTTTCCTTATCTCCGCTGTCTTTTTCAGTATCTGCTCTTCCCTCCATTTGTTCTGTATGGATCTATCGCTACTTCACTCTTCCATCCTCTCCGTCTATCTTTGTCTCTCCAGCGGCAGGCAATGAATATTTAATCTATTCACTCAGCCTCCTCACTGATGGCCTCAGAGAATAATCTAGTCCCTGGTTATTCGTCATCCTTCATTCTTACGTAACACCACATTCATTCTCCTCTTCCCATCACGCTGCAGTTCTACTTCAACATTATGCTGTCTTATGGTTGGCTATATTTCCTCCACTCAGCTATCACGAGGGTCAGGCTGTGGATATTACATTTAATAGCTTTAGAGCACATTTTCGTTACAACATAACATCTTATGGATCTGCCATGTCAAGAACACAGCTCTCCCCGGGGACTACTCCATCAAGTTGGTGCAAACCTGTTGACCCCGGCTGTGTTGGAAGGAGAAGGAGAGGAGGAGGGGATACAGGGAGAAGGAGATGAAGAAGAAGAAGACTGGGAGGAGGAGGATGAGATAGAGGAGGAGAAGAACTGGAGGTGGAAAAGGGAGCGAGGACGTCATCAGCCTCGTCTCCAGTGACCTCCTGTATCCCATCACTGTTCAAAGTGCCTCAGGCTACCACTCTCACTCACCCCTCCCACCTCTAGTGATGCACCTATGCACCAGTGGACTTATGCAATCTGCAGCTGAATTATTAAAGAAACATATGCTACTGTTACACTGTGGGCTCCCAGCCATGTCAGCCTCCTCGTACAGCTGAGGGAACATTGCAAATACACACATTTGGAAACACGCCGTCTTCAGGGAATCATGACGTGCAAATGCAGCAGTGACATTATACAACCAAGACACAACACAAAATGCACACTATACACAGCACAAAAATATACACAAAGACGAGACGAGACATGCAGGCCCTGATCCATACCTTCCTGTGGTACATTGGAATTCCTGGCATTGTCTCTCTCCTCAGATGTCTCATTGCTCACTGCGTTGCCACTCTTGGTCCTCCGCAGGACACTGAACGCCCGGTTCAACCTCCTGAAGGAACGGCTCCTGACTGAAGAACGGTCAAAATTTCTGACTGCAAAGAGGACAGGGGAGAAAGAGAGGCACTTTATATATTACCTCACTCTCAACATGCCCGGACATGTCTGAATCTGCCTCCTCACAGCAAGTCAAATGCCTCCTTGTGGCTTAGAGATTATTTGAGCTCTGTGTTGGTGTGTTGCTATACTGTAGGTACTGGTGAGAAGAAGAAATACCAAAATGATCCAGGACATACCGATCCAGTGTATAGGATCAGTGCATCCCTAGTAAACGTGAATTTAAACAATGCAGGATTTAAAATATTCAAATGTTGCAAACATTTTATGAGGGTGGAAATGCATTTGTTAGACAATACACAGTGTGTTTTGGTGAAAAACACTGGATGTAAACATAACTTTGTTTACAAGAAAACACAGCTTTTTTTGCCAGACAACATTGTGTTTTTTTCGAAGCGGTCTCACTGAAAGGAATGAAGTGAATGTGTTTTTTTCGAAGCGGTCTCACTGAAAGGAATGAAGTGAATGTGTTTTTTTGCCTCCAGTCCACCCTTTTCTTCCGAAGTTTAATTGTTGAGCTACTGTCAACAAGCTCAAATAATGTATCTTTTTTGCAGGTGGAGGCTTTCAACCAGTGGCTCTTTAATTAATAAACCCAGTCTGTGCTGAGTATAGTTACATGGTTGCGTAACTACAGCAGTGATGTAACACACCGTGGACTCTAGTGACCACATCCAAAAGAGACCCTCCCAGAGAGACTGGTCATCTGGTACTTTGCTTTTCTTAGAAAAAGACAGACAGGCTACAGGAGGCTGCAGTGGAGAGGCAGCAGCCCCAGCCTGGCTGCACCGAGCACGGGGCAGCGAGCCTCTGCAGCGCCCCTCCCTCCCTCTGCAGGCTCGGGGAGATGCGAGGGCTCCTGACAGCCACATTATTCTTTAAAAGTGCCAGCCGCTTCTGGAGCTGACAGCTTGTTGAGCAGTAGTGGCGCTTATGGTGGTGGTGGGCGCTCAGCCGGCCGGGCCTAAAGTGCTGGTGCAGCGTCATGTGGTGTCCCCTCTGCCTGTACGGTCACGTTAAGGGGTGGGGAGAGGGATGGAGGGGCAGAGAGGAACACTCATGACTGCTTCCTGGTTTCACAGATGGGGGAAACGGAGGGAGAGGGGTGTTCACATCATTGAGCATTAACACACGCTTGCATCAGCTATATTTAACCTACCTCTCCTTCTATTTCTCCTTGACTGCATAATGTACCTGCCCTCTCAGTGACTTTCTCTCTGTTTCTCAACTGTTTTCCACAAACAGAGATTTTATGGATTGGTGAAAAAAACAAGTCAGTAGAGCTAATTGGCTAATAGGATTTCTATCAGAGACCATTAGGGAGAACAAAGACTGTATTCGAGGTTGAACGAACGCCTTGGTTATACGTTGTAAGTCTGCAGGTGTAAATGTAGATCACTGGCATCTGTTTTTGACTTGGAGACTATGTAACTGTGACTAGAAAGCTCTCTACTCTCTATTGATTTTCAATCTGTCATTCTGGCAAACACACACTCCCTCTAGCTCTCTCTCTCTCTCTCTCGTCAGGTAACTTCAGGGTAACGTCATGCAGGGCTGAACATGACCACACACAAACACACAAACATCCGTTCACCCACTCACACTCACTCTTCTTGCTGCTGCTGCGGGCGGCCAGGCTGGTCGTGCTGCCTGACTGACTGTTGTCCTCCATGCTGGGGTCGAAGGCGGGGTTGACCAGACCAGGCTCGTCTGACAGGAGGGCCACGGCGGCAGAGGTGGGGCCGTCGTTGGGCAGTGTGGCGATGGTGAGTTCCGATGTGCTGTCGGTGCATTCGCCCTCCTGCGAGCGTCGCTTCCTGTCTGCTGAGAGCCCATAGTGAGAGGCCCCTTTACACCTGGACACAGGGGTCAAAAGGTCAGTCTCACACTCAGATTCCACAGTCAGCATGGTACAATTAATACTGGACATGTTGATGAAATCATGACATTGATGATCTGACAAAGGATGCTCAAATTCTGTAATGAACTGATGTTGAAAAGTTGAAGCAGTCACAGCAGCAATAAACAGCATCACTTATCTGAGTAGAGTGAAAGTCAACAAATTCATGTTAACATTTGTGTTGAAAAGGTCACTTTCTCAAGACTAATGTGAGCAGATTTCAGCATCTCCTCCAGCCTGAGGCTTTCTGCACGCTGACCTCTATCTTCTGCTTTGGGACTGCCTCACACAAAGCCTGCTTATCTGACCTTAACACTCAAACAGCACACCTCTAAGATAACACACAGCCTGTACAACATTTGTTGTTGTGGCTTACTCTCACTCAGAATTTATGTGGCACCTCTCTGAGAATGTACCAGGAATGTCATATTTACTCTCATAAAGGAAAAAAATACCAATTTCTGCTGCTTGCACACCGTCTTTGTGACAGTATCTGTAAGCAAGCAGCATGTAGGATGGGTTTTCTCTGTGGTTGTGAATGTGAGCATCCCTGACAGATGATTGAATACAAATGTAAGAAAACCCGACAGGAGAGAGGGTGGGTAACTGACACAACATTTGAATATAAAACGGAGATTGTCTGAATGTTGTTTTTCTCAAAAACAAATCTAATTCTGAAGTTACAGATGTCTCCTCCCCGTCAACACCACCACAACCACAACACATTTACAGTCTCTCTCTCTCTCTCTCATACACACATATACACTGTGTACACACTCATGCACATATTGTGCTACACGCCATGAAAGGCTTTTCACACTGACATAATTAAATTGGGAGTGTTTGTGTGTGAATTAAAGATATCCCTACAGAGTAGGGTGTGGTATTGTTGGAGAATTTCCCTCCATCTGTAAGCCATAAAGGCTTTGAGCTGACGCTTCATCAGAGGCAGGAATAACACTGGCTTGTCTCTCCGGCTGTCTCTGCGGAGCCATCAGCACAAACATTAACTGGGTTTTAATGAGTTGGATCAAACCCAGGCTCCACTTCAACAGTAGCCCAGAAAAACAAGAGGAGCGGCATCCATTCTCCTGTGCTGTAAGATGGGCTGGGCACCACTGGATCTTACATGGAGGATATTAAGCCAAAAAGGAGGGGTTAAGTAAAAGCAAGGTAAAATGGTGGCCATCATTGAAGAGTCACAAAAGAAGCGATATTACATGCTGGTGAGCCGTTTGAGCCCAGGAAGGCCTTTGCCCCCCTTGGGGCACCACATCACTAGAAGCAGCATTTTGTCTCAATAACAGAGCTGTCAGAGTGGGTCATGCACTCTGTCCATATTTCACAGGGAAAATCATTTCATCCCGAAGTGGGTTCTATATTTCTTGTAGCCACTGAGACTCACAGTTAGATACAGCATTACACAAAGCTGAAGTACCTATTGATCTCACTCTGAGCTCTGTGATATAACACTGCGATACAGTGCATGTGTCTCTGCATGTGTGTGTGTCTGTATACCTGTGTGTGGGCAGTGCCATTGTGAGTTATTCTTGTTCATTCAGTTAGTAAATTGAATGCTATCAAGCATGTCCGTGCAGCAACATACCACTTAACTGAGTGAAGTGGTTGAATAGAGCAATATTTCAATCAACAGCAGAGGAGAGGGCAGCGCTGCAGTCTTGAGGGGGCAGAAACTTTCCTCGTGTCACTCACTATCAATTAGAAGAATTAAAGTGGTATGCAGCTTGAAAACACTACTGCTACTCACACAACTGTCTTCAAGCAAAAAATGTGTTTTAAAGAGTAGTAGCTCCCCAAACAAATACCTGAGCTTACACAGACAAAATGTGTACATGTATGCGGGCTCATATACACAGTTTTACCTTTTTTCTGTTCTTAAACAGTGAGCATGTTAGCATGCTGACATTAGCATTGAGTACAGCCTCACAGACTCACTAGCATGGCTGTAGACTCTTAAACTTGTGGCTATTTCACCACACTCCAATTTGCAGATAGAACAACAATCTCTTCACTAAAAAAACACAACAGATTCCAGATTTGAATTGTCCTTATTGTTACACAACTTGGAGCTGCTGTGACCATTCCTGTGTAACAATGTCCTCATTAGCTTTAATTCCTCCCAGCTGGTGTTAATATCTTCATCTATATATAGATTCACTCCCTACCAAAGTCTTATGTAGCAGCACTGGCTGTAGGTGCTTGACTATAGTCACACACAAGCACACACACAGACAGACACACACACACACACACACCTTTGATAGGCTCGCTTGTATAAGACTTCTGGTCCAAGCTGACTTTATGGAACTGAAAACTTAGACAGCATTCCCCTGTCTCAGCATGGGTAGTGGAAAATGGAAAACCACAGTCAGTCAGTGGAGATGGGCAAATACCGTTGAATACAGGTTCATTCAGTTACATAAATCTTACAGACCACCCAAATATTAGTAAAATGTCTGTCCAAGTATTAATGAATGCACGCTACACACAGAATTTGAGTAAGGAAGATCTTAAGGGGTTCATTTCTAGTACATGGCTCAGACACAGAGGATAAAAACCCATAAAAAGATATTTAAAGCTGTCACGGGGAACAACAGATACAAGTCCCAGAAACATAGAGGCCATCACGATACAGAGTCTCTGACACAGCACCACACAGCCGATGTTGAGTGTGCGACCGGTTTATTAAAGGCTTTGTCTCCCGTTAATTAAAATCTCCTTCCTCCGGGGGATAAGAGTTGCCTTAAAACCGTAGCCATATCTCAGCTGCTTAGAATTTTAATGTCTGAGTAAGACCACGGCCTGTGCTGTCTGAGGTTAAAGGCAGGGAAGCATGACAGAAACCCCTTGTCTCTCTCACCAGGGTGGTCCTGGAGTTTGAGAGCCAAGGTAAGCGAGCCAATTATGTCTGCACACCGGAGAGGTGCAGTTCGCCGAGGGAGGTATGCTTGCAAAGACATCCACACGTTCCCTCCTTATTTTCTTCTTGTCTTTCTCTCGTAAACAAACATCCTTTATGGGTTTGGGTTAGTTATCTTATGATGGAACCCTGAGTATTCATGCAATGCTACCCTTTTCTCATAAAGCATCATTTTTCGGGGGGTATGATCACTGAGCTTAGTGGATGCTCATTAGCGCTGCAGTATCCGTGTCTTCAGTCAGTACAGCCTCAGTTATCACATCATCTCTCTACAACCCCGGGATCTGTGGCAAGATAAGGAGCGAAGACACCAAAACATCCTCCCCTCCTCCCTTATCCTCCTCTACCTCCTATTCCCTTTTTCCCTCCACTCTCTCCAGCACAGTAACAATCACCCGTGATGCTTTCTGTGACATGGCGGTCGTGCCGAAGTGCCCTGGCAGTGACAAAAACAGCCCTGTTCTTGTGATGTGAAATAAACACCAGCTCACAACTCATCAAAGCCTGTGAGATTCTCCAATCCTCTTTAGGGGTGAGTGGATTATCCTTCCTAACCCAAATACTCTCTCCGCTCCCTGACTGCCACGGACAATCGTGTTGGGCCACTCTCCGCACCCAGCGCAAATTACCCCTGCTGAGGTGACAATTCCAGGTCAGGCAGTCAGATATGGAAACTGGGCTGTGTCTCAGTCCATATTTTCACACACTGCGGGCATGTAATCATGCAAATGGTTTGGAGTCTAAAGCACTGCATATTCACAAACTCATCCTACGTCTGTGAGGGTACAGCCGGCTGACCTGTGTATGACCCACAAGTTTGACTAACTTTGCTCAGTTGTGCTCTTCTACCTACTTCCTTATTCATCTGAGAGCAGCAGCAGGCAGTTGTTCCTGACGAGCTCTGACTCCGGCAGCCAACTTTCTGATGCTGATGAAAATATACGAGAGAAAAGAGAAGCGTCTGCGGTTGCACTGTGAGCCCGGAGGTAGCCTGCAGGTTTTTCTCACAGAACAATGTGTGGAGTACAACATGTGTGTGTGTATGTGTGACATATGGGAGGTTTCCTTAAAAGTTACAGCATGTGTGTGTTGAGTTTATTCTTGGAGCACTAATGAGTATGGGAGTGCACATACACTGTTGGCGCAATATTCAGCAACTTCTTATTCCCAGTCAGTTTAGAGCACAGGAACATCACTGTCTCTGCCACCTTGCTAGCTAAAGAAGACCATTGTTATCTTTAACAACAATCAAAAACAAATCAAAAGCCAGGGAGGCACGCTATCCCCTTCTCTACCAAATTTCCCATCGCTCTCGTAATAAAGGCAAACAATGATAGGAAAGCAATCAGAAATTACAGAAATGTATTCTGGATTTCAAGGATTTTTTGTTGTAAGGATTTATGCTCAACATCTACTCCAGCTGATTCAGGGATGGAACTCTGTCCATAACAGCTTTTGGCTAAGACACATCAAGGAGTAACTTGCTTTAGACCAGTCTGAGCAGGAAAAAAAAATAATACAGTGCTCTGGGGAAGCACCTGTGGCCGTAACACACACACACACACACACACACACACACACACACACACACACACACACACACAAAGTAGAAGAATGCTGGTGCAATATGGGTAGCGGCGGTGGTCATTAATTGAATTTATGTTGATAAAGGCTTGAATTAAGCGTTTTTCCTTGATTAGATTAGTACATCGATGACTCCTTTATCACACACTTGGGCCACATGCCAAACACATAAATTAAAGTTTGATTGGGCGAGAATGGACCGAATGACAGATAAATAGATGCATAGCAAGAGAGAGAGAGAGAGAGAGAGGGAGAGAAAGGAAAGAGCGACATAAAGACAGACAGAGTAATCCAGTTAATGATGAACTAGAGGGGTGTTAATCAGAGGATGCGCTGGTGTGTTGATTGGATCCGCCTGCTGTGGGGGGTAATCCCATCTGCTGTGCGAGGAGGGGGTGAGACCACAGCTAGAGGGGACAGTCTCTGCTGTGGGAGAAAATTTTGGCTAAGCTTGTTTCCCAAAGATAGATCGGCTAAATTGAAGTAGGTGGCGAGGTTTAGTTGGGTGCGACTTCTTACAGCCTTTCAAGACGAATGCATTCCGAAAGCAAAAGTGAATGTGTACAGCAGCCCACACAGCACATAAATCTCATCTTTGTGTTCGAACTTTCCATTGTGCTCCTGTGTAGTGAGCAGTGGCTCGGCAGGTTTGGCATGCTCAGAGCATCTGTGTGTTTACGAGTGCAGAGGCAGCCGGCGCTGTGTCAGTCGAGTCAGCCCGTTAGAAACAGCCCAAACTGTGAGTCATGGTTTTTCAGCCAATCAATATGTACGATCATCAGTCGAGCCCCGACCCAATGATCAGGCTGGAAGGACATTTATGCAGCATTTATTGTGTCAGCATCTAGTTTCAACCACGAGGTCACTCTTTTTGTCCTGCAGCCCTGCAGTGAACTGCTATGTATACATTTCTCTCACCAAATTGAACTCTAACTGTAATTCCCTCTACACTACAGCGTATGATCATAGAGAATCCCCACTAGGCTGCTGTCCCACATTGCTCTTGGCACCTTTTAGCCTATATTTCTCTCTCTATGCCACACTAGCCCTTGGCAGTGTCCTGTTTACCTCCACGTGCCATGGTACAACTATCTGAAATACAGCCAGCACTGATCTGCCCAACCCCAAGCCCTGGCACTCAGTGGGGCACTGTTCACGTGAGAGATTAACTCTACACTGCTCTCCTGTCTGCTGTCAGTAACACTCATATGGTACCCCTCTCACAGATTAGCCTGCTGCAGACAGGAGATGTCAAGCCTCAAAAGACCCTAAACACCAGCCAGACTCTGAGCCAGCCAGAGGCAAAGGTTAACGCCTATTTCCACAATACACACATCTTCAGTGATATGGCTAAGAAAGTAGGGCACTTGATGTAAATGATTCAGCACAGATATGAAAGTGGACTGCACTGCGGAAACAAATATCTTATCTATTTTATAAAATACCAAACTCAATCCCATTTTTAAACCCTTTCTGCATGCTGACACTAATACCTGTTCACCTTGCTGGTGTGCTGTATTTCTGCTAGATCAGAGACACTTCTGACAGGATGTCTCTTCTAAAGTAAACATGTTGACCTGCTACTCACTTCTGTTGGTGAATAAATGAATACATACATTATTCATCTGTTTTTATGTGACTGTGTCATTAAACTTTGTGCACACTTCAATTATACATAGTCAAATGTGTGTTTTGGTGTGTCTTTTCATGCATATTTGTTTTATGTGAAGTGTAATATGTAATATAAGATTCATATATTTGTCTATTTGTTTGTCAGTGTGTCCTCTACATGTGTCCTTGCCCCATGTTTCCACTGCTTAACACTGTTGGAGCTAGTAGACTTTGTCTACTCATGCATACAAATGCTCCCATTGTGGATTCACTGAATGCGCTGCTCCTGGTTAAATCCCATGCAAAGAAATAATTAAGCTGATTTAATGTTATCTCCTTTTAGAGGGCTGTGAAAGTTGTTCAGGAGGGTAGGAAGTAGGCTGTTAGTATGATTTTTATCTCTCAGCCACTCCCCAACGGTCTTCCCTGTGTTTCTGGCCTGCTAGATACAATGAGACAGGGGGAGCTGCCTCACTAAAGAACAGGGATTAATATTTAATCCAAACAAAAGTCTAATTAGCGAAGCCTGCCCCACACTTGAAGCGGCCACGAGGCCGAAGAGGGCATGGCATGGTGCTGCTGCCTTTGACTCAAGATGGACCTGGCATAAACAAGTGGCTGGTATTGTTCAGATCCAGCGAGTACGGGTGGCTAATCCTGTTAGAATGCGTCCATGCTGAAGATATCCGGAGCACTGGGAGTGCGCACAGCTCTTGGTGATCAAACACCTCCTAGATGAGGGCTGAAGGGACGGAAGCTAAGCTAATCATAGTGTTTAAGACATCTCAGCCCAGGCCCAGAAATGAACAAAGATTAATCATTAATGCTCTACAGCACTGCACTGTGATTATCAGGGGAGGCCATGTGGGCTGGGGCAGGGAATACGCAAGGTCTAACTGTGTGTGTGTGTGTGTGTGTGTGTGTGTGTTAGGAAGTAAGGAGTGAAAAATCACAACCTAGGTGCTCTCCTGTATGTGCCAGTGCTGCTTTTGACAGAGTAAAATGGCAGTAACCATATTAAGCATTTCATCACAGAGAAACATTTACTCTCCCCCCGCACATTTATGTGTGAGTATGACAGATTGCAGCCAATCTCATTTTTCCCACGCAATATAAACTCCCTGTTGTAATCACATAGATTGAAAGAAACCCGAAAAGAACAGAGGGGAGGGGAGTGAGAAAGACGAGTGGAGAAAGGGAGGAGGAAAAATAGAGGCAGGCAGAGACGGTGGTCACACAGGTGGAGCTGGCGGCTGCTCCTGTCAACAGTATGGATAAAGACAAATGGTGTGCCACTGCTCTCTAGCCAGGCAGAAAAACACCACGTCCGCGTTTGCCTGCTCCTGGTTTCTCTCTCTGTCATGTCATAATCAGCAGAAACCTCACTGTCACAAGCTCACACACACACACACACACACACACACACACAGACACACACCCTGTCTGACTGTCAATGTCTCTCACTCAGAGGTCAAAGAGAGTCAGACAGAAATCAAATTATTTTATTTACAAACAACCCCTCATGACCCACATACTGGGCGTGCTGGGTGCCGTCACCATGGCAGCCGTACGTATGGCCAGATGGAAGGCAGGCACAGGAAGTGACCTTATACCTTCCTGTCTTCTCTCATCTCCCCTCTCCTCTCTGCTGTACCTCCCTGAACTGCTCATCCATTTCATTTCCATTCTCATTGCGTCCTTCTCCTCCTTCCATTCTGTCCTGTATATAATCAAACGTAAGCATTTCATCTCTTCTTCCAACCTATTCAGTCCATTTGCCTCCATCGCCCTTCTTTCTCTCCTCTCCTCTTTGGCATCCATTGCTGTCCAATATGGGCTCTTGGTGTCTGCAGGAGCTAAAGCCCCACTCAGTGGAGAGGGCATACGATGAAATGAGGGGATTTGCGAGTCTCTCCATTGTTCCATGTATTCATACAGTATAATGGGACATTTCCGTCAGACTGGAGAGAGGCGCGGTAGCTGGGCTTGGGGATCAGAGAGCTCCAGCTTCACACGGAGCTGCTGAATATAGTCAACATTAACTCCCACACAAAGAGAGTCTGAGGGCCAATACAGAGCAGGAAACACGGTTCAGAAGAAGGGGAGCTAGTGTGACGTATGGTGTAGTGTAATATGAGGTGACTTCTGCTGAAATGATCAGTCAATTATTTAATCATTTTAGAACAATTTTGATAATTAATTCAAAAAAAGTCAATTTTCAAGCAAAAATGCCAAACATTCGCTGGTTCAAGTTTCTAAATTGTGGGAATTTGCTGCTGTTCTCTATTTTATATCACTGTAAACTGAATATATTTGGTTTTGAAATGTTGGTCGAACAAAACAAGCAATATAAAGATGTTACCTTGAGCTCTGTGAAATTGTGGTTGCGCATTTCTCACTATTCTCGACATCTTTTCAACTAAACGACTAATATTAATTGCAAAAATAGTCGACAGATTAGTCGATAATGAAAATAGTCCTTAGTTGCAGCCCTGATGTCGACACACCTGGCGAGTGGTTTGTTTCCATGTGTCAAAATTCAACAACAACACCAAAGGTGCTGTCTGCTGCTTATCTGTGTGTTTATTGTGATACTGTGGTAACTACTGATGAAATATTCATTAAAAGGAAAGGTTGTGAAAATGTGCACCAACTAGTGTGTTTTTATGTTATGTGTTATTTTATGTACTGATGCTGATTTTGTTTATCTACAGTCTAATTAAGATTATGTGTACATAAAGGATTGTATTCTGTATATTGAACACATGTGATGTGAGAGTAGCCAGCTATCAATTTTTAATGCAGAGGTGAAAGCCTATTCCACAAACACACCGTAGTTACAACCGTCCATATGCTTAGCGGGACTCGCGCACACACAGTGTAAAAAGCAAACGTGTGCTGACATTTTGCTCAAATCAACAGAGAGAGAGAGAGAGAGAGAGAGAGAGAGAGAGAGAGAGAGAGAGAGAGAGAGAGAGAGAGAGAGATGCCATGCTGCAGTGCTGTAACATCCAAACTGTCCTGGGCAGTACAAAGCCCTACCTGCTGGCTCTACTGCATCCCAATGCCACAGCAACCAATGACCAGGGCATTCGGAAGCAATTCTATGATAATTGTCACACCACAGAGGCACACTTTAAAAATGTAAACATTAGAAGTTACACACAAATATGCATGACTGTACTGCACAAACACACAAACAAATGGCTGATAAAAGTGACAGACATGGGCAATAGCGCATTAACAGCAGCATGGACTGTTGATGGAGGGGGGAGATGGGGTGATGTTGGTGAAAGGATGCAGGAGGAGGCTGAGTGTTGTACTCACAGCTCAGAATAAAGGATGTGCAGGTTGCCCAAATTGTCTGTGTAGTTGGCCGGGCTGAGCCACGGCAGGACCAGCAGCAACAGAGCCTTCATGGTCAACGCTCGGCTCTCTTTCCCTCCTTCTCTCCTCTCTGCACTGAAGCTCTCTCCTCTTCTATTCCCCCTTCCTCCCCCTCCTCCTCCTCCACCTCCAATTCTCCGACCCTGGCCGTGCTGACCCCCTCCTCGCCTGCCTTCCTTCTCCAGAGGAGCTCTCAGATCCGAATGAATCCCTCACTTCCTACCTTTTCAGCCTCTTTCTTTCCCTCTGCTCCCCCCTTTCTCTACCTCTGTGTCTGTGTGAGCTTGGCAGTTGCTTCTTCTGCCTCAGGCTGGCTGCCTGGTCATCTCAGCTGCAGAGGCAAACGGGCCAGTTGCCAGAGGTTGAAGACGGAGCGGAGGAGGAAGAAGCAGCAGAAGCAGGTGCAGAGGAAAAGTCCCGTTGTGGCACAGGAGGAAGACAAGAAAGTGCAAGAAGAAGAGGAAGGAGACCCATGCAAAGGTGGTACATTTGGAATACAGTTTGAGATGTGCAGCCCCTTAATCTGCTCTGGGCACTGGCTAGTTGTAAGAGGATTTGCGCTCGTATGCGTGTGTGTGCATGTCTGTCTCCCTCGGTGTGTGTGTGTGTGCGCGCGTGTGTGTATGTCAGAGAGAACAGCGCAGGCTGTGACTTATACTGCAGCAGAAACCACTGAGGGGGGAGATGGAGCAGACCAAACAAAGACGGGGGGGGGGAGGTACCTGGTGATGCTCTGATTGGCTCTGCCCTCCTCACACACGCACACACTCAGACAAGCACACACACACACAACCTCTGCATTCACCTCCCCCTGCCTGCACACATGTTGGTCCATGAAGAGGAGGCTAGAGAGGAGGGAGAGAATATGTTGCCTCCAAACCCTCACCCCTTTCTCTCCAACGATGGACTGCTCCCTGTGCAGCAGATTGGTCTGATCGCTCAAAAGAATCTGCCTACATGTGTGGGAGAAAAAAAATACACAGAGCATGACCAAAACACACCGGCAAATCAATATTCTCTGCAGTGATGGAAGCTTGTTATTCTGAGTGACATGAAAGAAAAGACTATTTGGAATAAATCTTTAGAACCACTATCCAAGTGCATTTCATTCATTCAGTCAGTCATTCATACAATCATTCAATTTCAGAATATACAAAGAGAGAGGGAAATATAAAGGGGGACAGCAGATAATGCACATTCACATAGGTTAACCCCATCTGTCATCACCTGTTCTGATAGGTTGTGTGGGGATCTTAGGAGGCTGGGAAGTGACTGGGGGAGAGGTGTGTGTTGATGGGCTGTGTTACGTGTTGGTGGCAGCGACCGGCGTTCACTTGAAGGTGCTGAATACAGAGGCAAGACACATTTAAAGGCTGTTTGAGGTGTGTATTTGTTTTCTCTACCATCCCTTTCTGTTTCTTTCATCTCTCCTCTGTTCCCACTCCCATCCCTCTCTGTCTTCTTCTGTAGTAAACACAAAGCAAGAGGGGGAGACAGTGGCGTTAGAATCTATTTTCATCCTGTAAAATCTCACCCTCAATCCCTTTCCAGTGTTATTTATTTGGCTATTTTATTCTAAGTAGAGTCATGTGAATTTTATTTATAAAGCCAAAAAGTTACTCAGTATCATACAACGTTCTCCTTTTCCTGACATTTATCTTCATCCTTTCCTTTCCTTTCCTTTCCGTGATGTCCCTCTTCTTACCTTTTTCCACTGTTATCCAGTTTTTATAGTGCTGAGCTGTCTGCTACCCTCGAGAAAGACACTTAGCGGGTGTAAATACCCTGTCTGAATGAATATTTCATGGATGGAGGTAGTGGTTACAGGCTGAATTTGTCTGTGTGTGTATGTGTGTGCGCATCTGTTTGTGTGTGTTAATGCATGCATACGTGCATACAGAGGCACAAGTTATCCTGCTGTATTTGAACAGTACGCACAGCAACAAGACCACAGGGCACGCAGGAAATGGAAATGTAATTGGATTGTGACAGGATGCAGTTTGTGAACAGAAACCAGTTCGCCTCACAGGAGTCGTTTCATACACTTGCACATTAACTCGCACTCACAAAAACACCATCATAACATACACGTACACACACACTCTCCCCCCATTATTCCTTTTCATTGCCCACTCACACCAGCCAATTCGTCATACTGATGTGAAGTCAAAGTGCTTATTTTCAAAGATACAGTATATTTTGGGCTTGGAATTTTGCCTTACAAAGAAAGCCTAGCAAAATAGGTATTATAAGTATAAACCAAGGGACCTATCTGTATGTGCATTCAGGTAATATTGAGTAAAGCAGAGGAGGTTACTGATGCTGTGGAAATGACCTATCCAGCATCTGCAAGAGTTAGCAGTATGCTACAGGTGTCTATTCTCTTTACTTAGAGCTTTTTGGGGAAATAAATGATGTGGAAACACAACCTGTCGCATCTTACATTGTTAATGTGATGTACCTCTGCCCTCTAATAGGCCTACCGAGGGATGTGAGGACGTAAGTAAGAAGAAGTAGTATCGGAATAACAGTAACAAACTAAGTTAGTGTAACGTTAGCTAAAATGTTGAGGGATTTGAGGGAAGTTCTGCATATTTAGCTGCTTCATTGATTCCGCTGCTATCAACGATGAAGAAGTTGAGCAATCTGAAAAGTTCTCAGGCTTATCAATACTAAGTAATAGGTCGGGCGTGTTTTGTTAAAAAAGGTGAGACACAACCTTGTGTATTTAAAAGCAGACATGTAAAGAGCCAAGTGAGTTCTTCTGGAAAAGACTCCTTTAAGCCACAAATTTAGTTTAGCTAGATTGTTGGTGGAGCCGCAAACAGTGCGACGTATCCCTAAACTTAGTAACATTTTATCTAACGTTAAGCTAATTTAGTGTGTTAGTGTTATCCGAGGGCACTTCCTGAGGTCGCCCCCCTACCCCTTGGTAATAGAAGGCAGAGATGAGCACATTATCCCGTTCAAGGTGTGACTGGTTCTGTTTCCACATCATTTAGTTCCCAAACAGCTCTAAGAAGAGGGAAGGCACCTGCAGCATACTGCTACCCCTCGCAGAAGCTGGTTCTGTGAATAGGTTAGCTTGCCCACCTGCAACCATGACTGGCTAAAAGCTGGCCTTATCGCTTTCTCTTTCCTTTGTCTGTATCTTTCATACAAACATACACACAAACAGCAAGGTCACATACAAAAGTAACTGGCACATTTGTATACAGAACAAAATTATAGTAACTGCCAGGAATTCTCATTTATTTTCTAAATATTCACACACGCTTTGAAGAATTCCTCTGTGGGCTTTGAAAGTGCCCTACATTTTCACAAAAGAAGAAGAAGAAGAAAAAAAAGAAACACCATCATGCTCAAGGCAGAACATCAGTAAAACATACACATGGAACTCTGGGTAAATTAACTTGACTAATAAAAGAAATATGAGAACGAGAGACATTCAGAGCAGAGGAAACATGTTTTAAGCATTGCCGGCAGTGCATATACATGTAGCCACAGGTAACTCCTAGAAAGAAGAAAATACCTGAGTGGGTGTGGAGGCCCTTTCTGGTAGAATTCTGTGCAAGCTCTTACAGGACAAAGTAACAAAAGCACAAAGAAATACCACTGATCAAATGATCAGCGAAAGATTTTGTTCTTGGTTGCACTGGTTATGTCAAGAATTACAATTTCTCCAACCAAAGGCCAGTAAAGGTCATGAATGATTAGATGAGTATGAAATCAGCTCTGACCAGATGGCGTGGCTGTCTCAGTCATTACGACATCTGACCCACTGCCAGATTCTGGGGTATGGCCAGAGACAGTGTATCATCATGGCCAAAATACCCACAGAAAGATATGGTCAGGGAAGAATGGTGTCACTTACATATACAGTAACACAGGTCTTGAAACATATCTCTATGTCTAGATACAGAGGAGATGTTGTATTTTGTTCTCATTGACCCTATTGGCTTTATTCCCACGATACCCATTTTGAGCTTTCTGATCGGACACTACTATGGTTAAGGTTTGGTTAGGTTTAGGCACAACAATTACTTGGTTAGGCTTAGGTAAAGCTCATGGTCTGAGTTAATATTACTATTCTGTTATGGTTAAGACCTTTGGGGTCATGGTTGAAAGAAACCAACGCTGACTTTTTGTGGGAAAGCGATTACTAGTCTCCGTGTTAAAGTCTGACGTTAAGTTGACCAATCCGATCCACCCCGACCTCCTCTCTCTGCAGACGTTATGGCTTTGTTACAACGTCACACTACATCCTCCTTTGCTCCAGAAAGACAAGAGTCATGATTACTACAGCTGCTGGAGGGCTTTGTCACTTGAATATAAACATACATTACATACATAAACCACTTGCAGAAATGAGTGAAACTGTCGTTCTTCTTGGGAAGAGTACCCTTAGGTATTCTGTTAGAATACCTATGGGAGACTTTTGGGGCGATGTGTTAGACAGCGCTCTACACTACCATCATCATCATCAAATGAGGGATTATCTTTTTGAACAACTGTGTTCCATCTTTCTAGTAGAGTGTGACTGGTAGTTTAACTTGTGTGACTTGTAGAGTCTATTCCAAGGCGCAATGAAGTTGTTTTGGTGACTCATGGTGCCCGAACCACCTTATTAAGACATTGATGTTGACGTTTCTTTTAGTTTGTCACCCAGCTGCACATGCTAAAACTCATAAATACTAGGCCAACAATAATAACCAGCTTTCTTGAACAAAAACTGTTCAGTAAAAGACACATTTACTCCACTGTATAAACAGTAGCCACAATCACTGGACCATAGTAAAATAAGTTAAGTTGAAATGGGTGTCTCACTGACTAAAGTCGTCCCTCTGGACTTGGCCTCTCACCTCCACAGATAACACCTTCTAACTATGTGAGAGCAGCTGAATCCTTCTGGGAGTCGGCCTCAGAGCTTCACACCTCATTATGATATTCACACTACATGAAGGGAAAGACTAAGAAACAATGGAGCAATGTGGAGAAAAAGATAGAGGGAAGGGTGGGGTAGAAAAGACAGTGTGAAAAGACAAGAAACATAGGAAATGGGTGTATGTGTAGGCGGTGGGTGGTGAGAAATAAGACAGAGAGAAGGGGCAGAAAAAAGGACAACTTTTTGAGAGTTTATAGAGTTTTAAGCAACTTGAGGTTTTCTAAAGTGCAAATGAATAGGAAACACTCTACTGCTTGTGTGTGATGTGTGGCGAGATTCACTAATTATCCCAGGGGCCTTTGGGCTAGGGGAGTGTTAATGAGCATTAATGAAAACAGACCCAGACTGAGAGAAACCAAAGTACTGCCTTTTAATGATATATAAACAGAGGAGCTGGGCCTAGTTTAGATCAAAGCCTGGTTGGAGGAAGAACTCTCCACTTTGAAATGGAGCTGTGGGTTAATGATGATGGGCAGAGGAGGGTGGGAAACCTAGAGTGAGTGTTTAATGCAGGTCACATAGCAAGGGTAAATAGGAGAGAAATAAAAATAAGAAAAAGAAGTTCAAGTACTTGCTTACTTGTTTAATAAGAACACTGATTATATCTTAGTTTCTTTAATGGAAAGTACACAGTTATAGGCCTGCAAATGCTTCCAGGTACAAACTGCTTTTATGATGCGAGTGTTGAGATAAACTAAACTGCTTCGTTCATCTTACCTGTTCTTGATGTGGTCTTCCAGTTCACCACGGGGCAGCATTTCAGTGCAATGGTCAGTGAAGGGGCAAGCGACAGTCAGCTTGTCCAGCAGCTTGTGCACCAGCAGGCTGGGCTTCCTGCAGCTCTGCAGCATGAGGGGCATGCGGCAAACAGGGCAGAAGTCGCTCTCCAGCAGGAAGCTGGTGAGACACTCTTGGCAGTAGGTATGTCCGCAGGGCGTGTCCAGGGGCCTGATGAGCGCCTGCAGACAGATGTGACAGATGAGGTCGTCGTCCACTTCGTCTTTGTAAAGGTACTCATGGTTCTCCTCCAGCTGGTGACTGTGGCCACATGAATCGCACAGGTCAGGAGGCGGAGACAACAGTCCATAGTCCATAGAGGGGGAATAAGGTGAAGCCGATGCTTCGGCCATGGCCGTGGCAACTTCAGGATGTATGCTGTCCTCCTCGATACTCATTTGGAGGACAGGACTCGGGATATATCCAGTGAAGAGGTCATTAGCAGCAGAGATCTGTGTGGAACAATGTGAGGAACAGGAATATAGTGTAAGAAAGGCAGTAGTGGAAGAAGTACTCAGATCCATTTACTTATGTAAAAGTACCAATACAACGGTGTAAAAATACCCCATTGCAAGCAAAATGTACTTCAAGTATCAAAAGTAAAAGTACTGGTTGTGCCATAAAATGTCTCCTGTTACTGACATATATATGGCATTATTAGGTTGTTAATTCTTATGCATCAATGTGTAAGTAGCATTTTACTGTTGTGGCTGCTCAAGGTGAAGCTGGTTTTAACTACTTTATATACAGTTAGCTAGTTTAGTCCAGAGGCTCCCAACCTAGGGATCAGGCTCCTCCAAAGGGTCACAAAATAAATCAGAGGGGTCGTGAGATGATTAATGGGGCAGGAAAGGAGAAAAAACAAAGCGATATACACATTTATTTTGTGTTTTTTGGACATTTTGTTTAATCTTTGCTTTTTTTGTAAAATGTTGGATAATTTTACCTCTTTGGCCTTTGAACAGTTATTTAAATGAAACAATATGAGAACTGTAGAAGGAAAATCTCTCTTTGGTGGAACTGCTAACAACTAATAGACATCTGAAATGTGATAAGGGGCCCCAAATAGACACTGGAGTCACAAGCCAAAAAGGCTGTGAGCCACTGCTTTAATATTAATAATGTGTTGAATATAATAGTGTGTTTTGTATGTAAAATCTGAAGTAACCAGCAACTACGCAGATAAATGTAGTGGCGTAAAAAGTACAATATTTGCCTCTGAAATGTAATAAAGTAGAAGTATAAAGTAGCATCAAATGGAAATCCTCAAGTAAAGTACAAGTACCTCAAAAGTGCTTGAGTAAATGTACTTTGTTACTTTCCACCACTGGAGAAAGGGAGACAGTTATCATGTCAAGTTAACAGGGTGTGAAAATATTCATAAGCTGTGTAGCTGGAGCAGAGCAGGAACGTTGGTATTCTCTTTCACACACACATGAACAACAGCATGATGTGTGCAGCAGTCCTGCAAACTGTCCTTTTCTCAGTTTGTTTGATTTCCTCCGCTGGCACAGAGAGGTGATATCGAACCACTGAGATTTCTTCTCTGGACGCAGGAACATCAATACCACTCATCTCAGCGGCAATTGTAGAGACAGATAGACACAGATAAGTCTCCAGCACTGACTCGCTGTACTGCATGACAAGCACACATCGCTGTTAATCCACTGTGGGATGTGACCTGAGTCTTTTTACTGCTACACGGGTTCACATTGTGCTTGGCATTGTGAGCGTGCCAGTGTGCACGTCATATCCAAAACAGGCAGGCTCCTCGAGCACATGGACACGAACAGATGGGCTCAGTCAGACACACGTCACCTTGGCAACAGCCGTCTTGTTGGCGCTCCACAAGCTTTGTTTCTGGACCCACCGTTGGGTCTTGGCTGCTTAATGAGACACTAGATCTTGTTAAAAAAAAAAAAAAACCAACAACAACAACAATAAAAGTTGTGTTTGGAGTCTACAAAATACAAATGTTATCCAAGTGCTAGTTCTGTTTTAATTGGACACATTCCCATGCTCTTGTGCTAAATAGTCTAGAAAATCCCAACAATAGACTTTGATGTGCATCCCAAAATGCTAATGTGGACAAATATGAACACACATGTACTAGTACATACAGATCCGCTGAGTAACCACCGGGTAGTCAAAACAAATGTCGTCATTTCTTTTTACATAAGCAGTATGAGGATGGCGCACGGTGAGCTGTAACAGCCATAAAAGCTCAGTGTCTTTGGTGTGTCTGGCAGGGGAAGGCTAATAAGAAAAGGCGGAGCAGACTTAACAAAGATGAACTTTCCCACTGAGAGCTTGCGGTAACATGGCTGATTCATCACACAATGTGGCACCTGCTGCGTCTGAGGTCTGGCCTGATCTATGGGGCAGAGAACTTTCATCACTACACAGGAAAAGCGAGAGACAGAGAGGGAGATAGAGCGCAAATATCTGCCAGCAGGAGCTGACAAAATTAAAGAAAATGAAATATGAAGGTGGTTTGATATTCTCTCCAAATCCTGATCTGAACAGGATAACATAGTCTCCTTAAAGTTAGGTTTCTTTCCTCTCCTGGGAAACTTTGGTGTTAACTGAGAACAGATAACTACACACTAACAAAAAGAATATAGCAAAGGGATCATCCAGATACTTATCAGAATAATTACCATAATAATGGAATTGGAATATTGGAATGAATCACACACACGAACAAAGACACATACACATGTACCTACAAGCAGAGAATTTACAGTACACAAATGCATGTACCTACATGCGGAGATGTGAACTTAGACACACACAAACACACACGCATGCCTCTACACACCCACTCAAACATACAGGCACCTTCAGAGGACACACCCGAGCCTGAGGCGCATCAGCTCTCTCTCTCTGGCTCATTCCTAATCCCTGAAGTGACAGGACAACACCGCTGCTCTTAGCTCTAGAGAGACAGAGGGCTGGTATGCTGAACCTTGACTACATATTACTGATGTTTTATTAATAACTACACCTGCAATCCAATAACCAAACAAGCCTGCTGCATTCTGTCCACATTTCCAGTTCACTTCTGATCACAAAGTGAAAGACAAAGCAGGGTTTAGACTGTAAATTCCCCAGGGTGAAAGTGTTTTCTTTCATGTCAAGCTTTGGCTCAATAGGCTGTCCCTTTTCAACGACTGAGAGCTGGGAGAGTTGTTTGTTTAAGATAGCGTATACCTTCTTTGCACATTTGATATAAATCAAGCTGTTGATTCACTCTCAGGTTACTCTCCTGTGATCTGAGATGACTTGATGAGTTAATAATGATACAAGGCTGTGCCAAGTCAGCGTCGTTTCCTAACGATTGAGCGTGAAAAACGACCCAGTGACAAGGTATCTGTGCCTGAGTCAGCACTCTCACTGTCCACACTGAGCTAGCACGTTTCTATGTCCAGTACATATCCACTCCTCATATTCAACCCGGACAAATCAAATCATATCTGTATCAATCAAACAAACACACCCTCGGAGCAAAAGGCAGAGTCAAGCCAAATCAGACAAAGCAGAGCGCTTGAATGAAACCTTGGAAAAATGTAATACAGCCTTCTTTTGCATAACTAGCTTGTTAATCATTGCAGATTTTATTTTATGTGCGGCAACTTACCTGAGTTCACCTGTTAGTCTAACAGGTGTGTCTGACATTTTCCAGACCATTAACTGCTTTGTGATTTATGTAAAAACGAAACACAATCACAGGGCCCACACTCACCAACACAATGACAGCATAGAGTGGGAGTGCTGTGCAACAGGTTGCTCATGAACATATCAGTTCATCATCAAATCTAATTAAAAAGAAAAAATCAGGATACTAGATCAGCACCGCTGTTCCAAGCAGCTCAATAAACATGGACACTGAGCGCAAATGAACATGAGGCAGTCTGGAGGTACAGGCACAAATAAAGAATCCAACACAGTCTGTTGTGTTCAGACATGTCCCCGAAACACTGAAAATTCCAGTCAGCCTTTTTTTTTTCTCTTCAGTTTCTGCAGACATCTGTTCCATAACTACACACATAAAAAAAAAAACACAAACAGCAGAAAAAAACAGAAATGTCAAGCATTATTTCTACAGTATATAACAGGAAGAAATGAATACCCCGAAACTTCTCTATATGGATAATTAGGACGTAAGATGAGTGTTTACCGGTGTTAGACAATACACACCCTATCAAGAATCTCATCATGACTCATTTATTCATAACCCTACATGTATTGCATTGTGTTTCATCTTAATTAAGAAATCTCGGTCTCTAGCCACACAGACAATATTACATAATATAATTTACTATTTTTCAAATCTAGCACATGTCATTCCATTTAGAATGAACATATGGGATGTGGAGCAACAGAGTAATGTAATTCCTGCCCTCTCAGTAACCCCTACTTAAAGCTCTTGTGTGTGTATGTTTGTGTATGCTGGTCCCTCTCTTAGTTCACGGCAATCTCCACGGTGAGTCTGAGCCAGACCTGACACCTCAGTCTGGGAGAACAGCTGCAGGCAGATGTGAAGCTCTGTGAAGTGTCTCTAATTTCAGAATGGCTGACTGGATCAGCACAAACTGTACTGAACACTAACTGAAGTGCTGAGATTAGCAACCACACACATAGGTAACAGTAAATCTACACATACAACATGATTATTGGAACCCTATATCTCTTACATGCAAGTAAAGTGGAGGTAAAAACGCACTCACACAGGGATTCAATGCAAATGAATTCCATGCAAATAACACAGACTAGCAACAGGCACTGGAACAATGTTTTGTAACTGCTGACAAAGTCAAAGTTTCACTCTCAGAGCATTTAAGACAAGTAAGAACCAGACTTCTAATTAAAAAAATCCACTTGGAGTGGGGAAAGTGTACTTACATGACTTCATGAGCGACGTTTTCAGCAGTGCAGTTCACCTGGACAGGTAAAGCCTCACAGAGGGGGTAATATTAAACCATTCAGAGAGGAGGTGGAGGGGAAGCAAAGGAGAGTTAAATGACTCAGTAAAGCGGACTTTGTCCCAGTCACGGAGTCTGCTGATTGGCTGCTGGTGGAGTAATTTTATCCAACCGTCGGCCTTGAGGAAATTCTACAACCCAAAGTGGGGAAGACTGCTCCTGTGTGAGCTCAGAACCTGCTCACCTCTATCAGCACAAGGTGATCAGGAAGTGGCAGGGCAGAGGGGCGGAGCCAGAGGAAAAGTAAACAAGAGAACTGCCCAAACCTGCTCTGGGAGTTCAGGAGATGCTGGAATTTCCTATAAATTGGAGTGGACATAAGCAACAGAAGAATGGAAGGTTATGAAAAGCAGTTGAGACATTTTTCAAAAGTTCCCCAGTACCACTGACAAACAAAACCATTTTCTTTGTAGTGAAATATTGAAATGTCTTGCAAAAGGGCACCAGCAGCTTGAGCTACAAGTTGTGACAGGACCTCTTCTATAACACAATGAAAATTTAATAACCCGCAAAACATTTCCTATACCTACATGATTGATTTCCTGCAGACCGTTTGCGTAAACAGAAGGACTGTGCTCTGTTCTTAAAAAGGAAGCTCATAATCTGAGTAAATGACAACATGTCTCAGGCTTAGATAATGCTACCATGTACTGCAAGTATTTTAAACCTTTGTACAATACAGACACTATAATGCTTGTTGCTTGTATAGGGCCTCTTTTTTTGTTGTGGTTTTGCTTCTCTATAACAATAGCAGCTTTTGTAAAGCCACGCGCGTGACTCTGGCTTTGTACAAAAACAGTTGTTATCCTTGTTTTCAGATGTGGTTTCCTTCTTGGCTTTTCCCACCTAACGCTGCTCTTTAAACCCTGAGACTGTGAGCCACAGGTGCTCCAGACAAACACAACCGCAGACACAATATGACGGCTCTTCATGAGTCACCCTGTGACGCAAGCAGAGCTGAATCATTAGTTATCTAATATGTGGAGAATATTCTCAAAGCACTTACAGTTGTGCCCACTTTGCTAGTCACATACACATGATCATACACTATGACTATGACCTACACTACTTTTCTTTCTTTTTTGTCACAGGATATCAGTGACTCAAGTGTTGCTATACAAGTACAGTGAGGAGAAATAAGCCAATTAACAACACAAGGGATGAGAGCCATCCTGTACCAGAAATCCTAATTTAAATTAAAATACAGGAAAATTAAATCAAACATGCCAAATATGTGTTCATTGCTTGTGAAAGGCAGGCTTAAGTGTTTTACATCATACATACTCTTTTTAGCCACGCTAGCAGTGTGGCAATGTTGGTCCTTCATTCCAGACTGAAACATCTCAATAAAAGGCTTTTCGTGAAATTTTGTACAGACATTCATGTTCAGCTCGGGATGAATTGTAATAACTTTAGTGGCACTATAGTATGGTTTATGACCAAATAACTACAAAACAATTACTTATTACTGATTGCAAATGTTAGCATGCTAACAGTAAACTGAGAGGGTGAACATGGTAAACATTATACAGAACAAAAAGTCAGCATGTTAGCATTGTCATTGTGAAAATGTTAGCATGCTGACATTAGCATGTAGCTCCAAGCACAGCCTCACAGAGCCGTTAGCATGGCTGTAGACTCTGAAGCCCCCATTCGGACAGGATTAACATTAAAGTGGGAGGTGAGGAATAGACCAGAACCAGTACCAGTACCAAAAGGTCTATATACTGGTCTTAACATATTTCCGTCTATCAGATTAGCAAAAACATTTTTCGACTTCCTCCATTTTCACACAAAAGTCAAATTTCACACTGAGCTGGACAGAGGAGGACCAGCGAGTTCGGCGAAAAACAGTAGGTAATTACAGCTGCATCCTACCTCCCGTAGAGAAATATATCCAGTCCAAATGGGGCTTTAGTTTAAATCACAAATTCTGTTGTGATCAAAATGAACAGGAATTGTATTTAAAAGGGATGGGGAAACCTGTCAAGTAACATGATACATTCAAAGGCAATTTGTTTTATTTGCTTGTGATTAAACACATGCAGCCTTAAGGTGGCGTTTTGTTTGGTAAATTAGGTAGGTACATTTTATTTCAGTTTCAGTTCACATATCACTCACAACCCTTCTGCAACAACTGTGTTATTTACAGGAACAGAAACTCTTGATTGTTTTTGTGATATCTTTTTGGATTTGGAGAAGTTCTTCACGTTGACTGAACAATCAGGCTGAGTATAGTCTCTTCACTGGATGAGTGAGGGTTGATGAACAAGAAACAGTAGAGAAGTTCCTTGTGACCTTTACAGCTGTCATATCACTCCCACTTCCTTTCCACATGACCACTCTTCTCTTCTTTCCCCTTCTCTGCTCTTCTCTTCTTGACTCTGATCAACAGCACTATATAACAGGATGTGCTAACTGGTAGGAAATGACCATGAAATAGTTCTTTTGCTAAATTATACGGCATGTTTTGCTACAGTGATTCAAAGATTGCGAGTTTCTTGAACTCTTAAGTTCTCTTTGAAGTGCTGAGTTGAACCTGCATCCTGTTTCATTTCTGCTGAGTCCTCAGCTCCCTGCTGCTGGACTTTATCTAAACACTGTAGTGCAGGTGAAACCAATCTCCCCCTGTCTCTCTAGGACGCTTTCTCTCCTTTCTCTTATTTCTCTTATTTCTCTTTCTCTCTCTCACACACACACACACACACACACACACACACACACACACACACACAAATACGCCGAACACACTTTCCTGCTCCCTCTACCTCTTCCCAGCTTAGCTGTGCTTCACATTCCTCTGACACACTTTCCTCTAAGTCCCCGGCAATGATTTGAATTCAGATGGCAGATGAGAATGTAAAAGAACTGGCTGATACAAAGACAGGGAATATTTCCCTTTTAACTCAACTAAACTCAACCTTTTAACTAACTTTTGAATACCCTTCATCAGTTTCTCTTTCTATCCATTCTCATGTGGCAGTGAAAGGTCGGCCATCTCTCTTCCTTCCACACAGCATCCATATTTCATGGTACCAATGCAAATGCTCTCTCTGTAGCATGAATATAGAAGAGGGAAACAGAAGAAGGAAGGTCATCAAATACAAGCAACCGAGCCAGCGCCACCATCACCACGGAGATGTCCTTCTAATGTGATCATTCAACACAGACTGTGTGTGGGTGCAGGTGTGAGTCTATGCAGATGCATGTGCTTGGGAGTTGTGAATGTACATACCAGGGTCAATACAAGTTAAAGCAAGGTTTGTCAAACATAAAAGAAATACCTGCTCAGCCTTTGTCTGTTTAAAAAGGGCATTAATTTTGCCTCAGCCTGCCTTCACCAAGTGTATTTAGATAAAACACTCCCTTGAGACCTTGCTGCACTCAACAATCATGTTGAACTATGCTACAGTATAAATGTAGCCACTACATTTATATTTACACTACAGGTGTGAACTTACATACTTAGAGCTGTCCACTTGTGATCGGATCACCCCAGACACGTGTTAATGCCAGGTATAAACAGGGCTTTAGACTCTCCCTGTGTAATTATTCAACAACCTGAATAAAAAACACTTCACCCTCTTTGCACTGCAAGCAAATGACATTCATACATGGCTGAAAAAAGAAACAGTCCTACAATCTGGTGGTTTACCCTCAGAGCACTTCTGATCCAGTTTTCCTTTTTTTTCATCTCTCTTCTTTCTATTGTACCTCTTCTCATTTTATAATTTTTTCTCATGAATACATTTTCTGAGTCAAACACTTTCAATTTCTGCTGGTAATCTTCAGCTACCTAATTCAAGGTGGCATATGAAATACACAAGTGCTGCTGTCTCATATTGTTTCCCTCGCCCTTTCACTCGCTACAGTAATAGAATGTGGCTTTCCATCACCAGAGCCCAGAGCCACACATACAAACGTGTGTAGTTCACTTTCACATACATACGCACGAAAAAAATGCCACACATCAGACAGGAGCTCATCCTTTAGTTTCTGCCTTGACACCACTGGCCCACTGCCACCTACCCAAACCCCACCCTCCTATAACGCACTTCAGTCTGGAGCCACACACTGAGACAAGACATCAGAAAGGGTGACTTTTGGGGCATTTTCATCTGCAAGTGTTGCACTTGTCTTTTATCACTGCTAGTCTCATATGCACAAAAGGCAGCAGCCATGGTGATAAAGTAGGGCAGTCGATTTAAATTTTCCCAGCTCTGACAATATAATATGGGGAAATAATGATGTATTCAATAAGTCATTAGTCTAGTGTCAAAAGGGGCTCCACTTTGACACAGGGAAAAGTGCCTTGTGTGGGTGCAGAACATGCATGCATGTGTGCTCGTGCAGATCTGACACTTGCTCTATAAGCAGTAATCACTGGTGTGAACATCATCATTCAAAGTGCATGGGATGGATAGTGTTATTTGTTATGCTATTTGTCAAATGTCACAGTGACACCAAGCCAGACTGTAACAAAAGGGGGGAGACATTTGTACATGTGGGACAAGAGGGACAGATGCTGAGCAGAATACAGAACGAGAAGCGAGGAAGAGACAAATGAAAGAGGGCACAGAGAGTGGTGTGTCTGGCTCAGTTTTCAGTGTTGAATCGGTGGTCTGAGTCTCAGGAGGGAAGCAGAGCATTGCTGTTCCAGCAGGTAACACAGCTAATGCCAGCCAGCAAATGAAGATGAATGCACTTAATCTCTCTCCTGCCAAAACTACACCTTAGCATTGAGACACACACTCACACTCAGACACCTAAAGACCCTCACACACACACGGTAGCCATCAATCTAACACAGGCTTCACTGCTAAAATGTTTAAATTTTACATTCATTTCAATATTTCTGCCACTGAGTGAATAACATTTTGTTTCGTGACTGCCTATAAAAGCCTGGACGTGTGTGTGTGTGTAGGTATTTGTATGTGTGTACTGAAGTGTGTGTTGAAGGAAAACTAGAGCAGGGCAACAGATGCTTGACAGTGGGACAGTCTCATTATCCTGGTCCAGTGTGAGAGGCTACCAGCGACCCCTGCCAACCCCGTATGTCACTCAGAAATTGCCTTTGGTAACAGAAGATTAACCTGATTGGCTGCGGCTACTGTGACAGGAGAAGGCTGATTAAAATGTCTTATAGTGTGAGAAATAACATAGAGAATATGCACAATTAAGTAGAACAGGTTTGGATTTGATCTAGAAGCAACAGATGACTCATTTTAGGTGGGTGAACATGCAGCACTCAATACTATATTTGATCTTTCCAGGGTTTTTAACAACCGTTGGTAAACTGCAAAGATCAGTCACTCCATTTGTTGAATCCCCCCTAACCCTGCTCATATCCCAGTCCCCAACAAACCCTTGTTCTCCCAGAAGGACCTCCTTGCCACTGAAGAGCTGTGAAAACACACTCAGTCCACTGGGAATAGGTGGCAACTGGAGAGCGCCCACTGCGCCCAATTTTCTCCGACATTTACATTAAGATGTGTGTGGAGACTGCTTCCATGCATCACCTTAACGTCTTCTCCTATCAGCAACAGCCTCATCTGAAAAATGTCATTTCATTGTCTCCAATTCCCATTCTGTCCATCTTTCATAATGTTAGTAATGGTTATGTAAAAGTTGGGTCAGGTTGCAGCATACAGTAAAAAGAGGCCTGTTAGGGCCTGTGTTGGTCTTGCTCCAATCATTTCATAGTATTTTGGAGTGATTAAATTGGGCTTATGATGCAACAGTCCAGATGACCAGGACTTACAAGAATGTGAACAGACGGAGTCATTCATCACAGCCGTAATCCTCTCATCCTTTTATTAGACAGTCACTCCACTCCGCTGCCATGCAACCCTGAATCCACATGCATGAGCACTCAGCATGGATACAACACACAATCAGTGATGATACAAGATGATGCAGAAATGCACAAAAGCAGGTTAAAAAAAAAGCAAACAACCTGCAAGAGAAGATGCTAGGCTGAGGGCCTGTTTCTGTTTAGTGTTTCTGAAAGCAAACATCATTTTGGGAAGGACTGCTGAGTGCAGAATGAATTAAGCTTTATAAATATTCACAAATCTCTCCTCCTCTCGCTCTACCCTACTGTGATCGCTTAGCTGCACGTCCAAAAAGCCTTAGATCTTTGCAGGCGCTAACTTCCAAAGGGGCTCTAAAAACTTATTAGTGCAGCGAAATTCAACATGTTTATTTGTTGAGAAAAATATTCATGTATTCAGAATGAGACATGAAAACTTGTTGGGAACATGCTGCACCAAATTGCATTAATCTCAAATCCTAATTATGAGATCAGTGTAATTGTTCTGTCTGGGTGTTCTGACATCCATTTGTGATGGTCATTATTTCTGTCTGTCTGTTGCCATGGAAATAGATTTCTAATTTCATGCTTCTTGACACTACTTCTACGTGCTTGTTGTTGCCGCATTGATACCTGGTGCAGGTTTGTTTTCCGACTGATTGTTTTGCATATATCTGCGCAGCCTTTATCTACTGCTGCAGTATTTCTGTGTTGTATTGATTTTCACTGTACACTGCTTGTCTCTCCATGTTGCTATAGTGGAGTCTGATGTGTTGCTCTGGCCACTGTCCTCACTGCTCCAGTCACAGCAGCTGCTCTGCTCTTAAGCCGGCCACCAGTGGGGAACTCAGTCTTTGATGTGAAGCATCTTGATGGCTCTCATTCAGCCTCAGGGCTTAGCTTTACAACTTCACTTTGACCCGGACAACAGCCATGTCAAAGAAATACTGCAGAAGGAATGATATCATTCCCTGTTTGTAGGACAGCATGAACACCGTAGCATCTATACCTGTATTACTACACTATAACTGCTGAAAACAGCTGCCGGCTGCACCTGAGAACAATGCAGTGAGAGCGGTGAGAATGGACCAAAACAGTAAAGTTCAGGGGCCAGAAAACCAAAACAACCGTCGTCACTATGAGCGACTCTTTTCACTGATTATAGCAGCGTTAATAAGTAGCATTTTATTGTTGTGGTTGGTTGAGATGGAGCTAATGTTAGCTACTTTATGTAGTGTTGGGTAATATAATCTATAATAAGCATTATATTTTAGCTCATCATATGTGAAATCTGTCCTCCTATTTTTACAAATTTTGGGGTCGAAATGACTAATAGTTACCAAAAGTTTTGGAATTGGTCCAGTAGATCGCCTTCGCCGGCATCCGTGAACGGGCGGCAATGGCTGCAACATAATTCACGCGGGCAATTGTGTCCGTGAAAAGTACGTCCACTAAAAGTCTTTGTTTGTGCCACTGACAGGCTCAGACTGTTATTGGAAGCGTCTGACAACATTATGGAAAGGATTCCTACGGAGACAGATCATTTTGTTAAAGGGTAAGATCTTTTTGTCTTCCTGCAACAACTCAACCTCTCGCGAGATTTCAGAGCGAGACTTTCTGGTTAAACAAATAGGATCTTACGGTCTATCTCTGTAGGGATCCTTTCCATAATGTTGTCAGACACTTCAAATAAGTCTGTCAGTTGCAAAAACAAGAACTTTTAGTGGACAGACTTTTCACGGGCGCAGTTGCCCTTCAAGGATTACATTGCAGCCATTGCCGCCCGTTCGCGGATGCCGGCGGAGGCGATCTACTGGACCAATCCCAAAACTAATGGTAAGTATTAGTCATTTAGACCCCCAAATTTGTAAAAATAGGGCCAAGGTTTAAAAATACCGGAGTTTCCCTTTAAGTACAAGTTCCTCAGAGTTACTTAAGCATAATACTTGAGTTAAATGTACTAGTAGCTACATTCCACCAATGCACACTTGACACTGTAGTTTGTAGACTGGATTGCATTCTGCATTCAAAAACAAGCACAGATATGAATCAACACCTCTCTGACATGGTAAAGATCATTCACTGGAGGACTTTTGTTTTACATGCCATGCTATGATATTGTGTAGGTGTTCATGACATTGTGTCCACCCCCTGTAAGCCTCAAGCAACATTAGACCCATCTGGGGATAATCTATAAACTATATTACAGAATGTTTAATCCAGCTTTCATGTGAAAATCTTGCCCTCCTTTTCTTCAGTGTACAGCGTAATGCTTTTCTACAGGCTTTTGCAACAATGCGTCTTTGTCTTCTTGTGTTTCCTGTACAGTGTGCGCAGTGTTACCGACACTGTCTGCAAGACACACACGGTGGATACAGTTTTCCTAACCTAAGGGTGACATAAGACATTCAAGCGGCTCTGCCCAAGCTTCTGAGAAAAGCTTAGCAGAAACAGGGTCAGAGTCAGATAAAGAATAACAGTATTTTGAATCTGAAGTTATTACGATGCGGGGGAGACCGAGGAGGAGAGCTGCTGTGTGAAAGCAAAAGAGAGCTTTCACATCTCAAAGCAGAGAGAAGGCCGACATGGCTAATAAAGGGAGGCGGAGAGGACGGGGAGACTGAAGGCTTTGAAGCCAAATGACGGGTAGAGGGAGGAGGGAGGAAAGGGTGAGATGAACGTAGGGAAAACAGAGCCAGAGATGAATAGATATGTGTAAAATAAGACTCTTCCAGCAGCAGGAGAAGGCCAGGAGTGACACTTAGGTGACACTTGGAGCGATGCCTCTCTTTCTGTCCCTTCCTCCCCTCTCTCTGTCTCCTCCCTCTCCTGTGCTCTTTCCAACACCAGCTCCTTTCACCCCCCCTCCTCTTTCCCTCCCTCCCTCGACCTCCCCTGCGGCTGTCCTGTGATGCTGTGCAGACGTGGAGGTTAGCATCACCGAGAGGATGGAGGGTAAGGCGCAAAGGGGGGCTTAGGGTGGGAGAGGGCTCTCGGACATAAATAGAAACTGACCTATCGTGAACACACACTGGCAGTTACCAAACGTTAACGCACAGGCAGGCGGAATTTAACCAAACACAAACGCACACATTTCTGTATTTAGCAAGGATTCATACTGTATTAACAGAATCTCTTTTCTGTGTATTTTTGTAGGAGGATTAAAATAAAATGCCAACTACTGCAAGCTTAACAGAGTATGATGTCCTCTCCTCTCCTCAGATGGCTACTCTGTTGCCCGTCTCTCTTTTTCTCTCTTCTTGACAAGTAGAGATGTAATCAGACATCTCGCGTTTGCCCAGCATGGCTGTGTTCTGCTTTATCTGCCAGCAGTCCTGTGCTGCACAGTGACAGAGCAAGGTTGGTAGAGAACAGAGACATTTAGCCAAACCACTGGCAGACAAGAGAGGACATACACGCTCATAGAGACCGAAGAGACTGTGTGCAATGGATAAATGAGGAACAGAATTAGATTTTCAGCTATTTCGTATGTTTTAAAACACCCCATGGTGAATTGAAATTTAAAGTGGTCTATTTATGTCAGAGTAGGTGAAAGAGTGAATAACAAAAGGGTCCTTGAACTAGTGGTAATCCCATTTAGGTGGCCCCTAATCCTGTGGCATAGATGGCCTGAGCTGGGTAGGCTGCACTAGATACTAATGATGAAGCATATTGACTGTGGCCAAGGCCTATTCTTAAACTGAAATTATTACATATTTAAGAGTGGATCGATAAGTCAATTGAAGGAGAAAGAGGAACAGTGACATAGCCCAGATATAAACATGTTAACAACCCCCAAGGGAGCTGTGTGCATGTACAGTCTTTTCATCACCATAAACACACTTTCCCCCTGTCTCTCCCTCACACATATGCAGACGCACATGAAAACAAACATTATGCAGTACTCCCTGCTTATTAGTATTATGCACTGAGCAGCCAGAAATGAAGGCTAACTTTAATTTGTGCGTCTAAATATTCACTGGCTGCTCGTAGCAACACAAGAAGGAGCAGTGAAGTGGCCTCAGACTAATAAAAGGGAAGCAGTGAACTGGTGAGGTAGAAAATTATGTACAGATTGAATTCATTTCATTGTCTTTTGTCATTTTTATTAGAAGAAAAAAACATCTGTGTTTAGTCATTATGCATATTATGCTAAATTATTCAAATGAAAGCAATGAGCAGCTCCAGTTTGTGCTGTGTGGTACTCTGTTTCAGTCATTTGAAAGTGTCATTGACAGTGTTATTTCAGTCAAACTGTGACAACAAAATTATTACGCAAGAGTGAAATGTGGTGAAATGGTAACACATTGCAGGCTGTTGTAACACAGCATGTAGTTAGTTAGAGGTGCATGGTATCATGTCTTGTTATTGATCTGAGTTGCACTGCTGTAAGCAAAGCTTTGTCGGGGTTTCTAGTGCAGCGTGCATTATGTATGTGGTAAAAATGGAGGTAGTGGCTAGCTTAGCTTAGCACAAGGACAGGAAACAGGAGTGGCCGCTAACCTGGCTCTGTCCAAAGGAAACAAAATCTGCCAGCACTTTGGTAGCAAGCATGACCTTGCTTGGCCTGGAGTGTCCACTGGTTGCTTGGCAACTGCTCAGATCTAAGAAATAGTCCAGCCCATGATCCCCCATAAAATGGCGAATTGTCATTTTTAAACATTGTTTTTTGTACGGGGCAAACAAACAAGATACAATGTGTTAATTAGGGAGCTTTAGTGGTGCTGGTAGGTGGATTTTGTTACCTTTGGACAGAGCCAGGCTAACTGTTTCCCCCTGTTTCCACTCTTTGTGCTAAGCTAAGCTAACTGGCTGCTGTAGCGTTATATTTAACAGACAGATAAGAAAGTAGTATCAATCCCATCTAACTGTCCGCCAGAAAGCGAATCAGTGTATGTCCCAAAATGTTAAACTAGTCCTTTAAGATACAATAAAATAAAATAAAAAGCACACATTTCCACATTCATGCACACACAGCTCACATGTGGTGTTTAGATTGTACGAATAAAACACCTGTGTGGTCTTTAAACTTCAGCAAAGACTGAGCCCTCTAGCACAATTTCTAAGTGTGATCTGAAAATGGCAACATTAACAGCTGCTGCAGCTGAAACTTAATGGATGAAGCTAGGATTAGCTTGCAGACAGCATACTGTAGTTTGACGCTGGCTCTATACATTTAATACCTTAAACCCAATCATATATACATGTTAAATGAGCCAGCTGGTGGCTTTCTGATAATACATGCAGTGCATATGCAGTATTCCTGATTAATCTTTCTATAACAACTATCAGTCTGAGTTAAAAATGCAGCTACCATCGCTTCAAAGTGATGGAGTTAGGACAGAGTGGTAGTGTACTGCTGCTGGAGTCATCAGGATGCAACTTCAGCCAGCACACAGTATTTTGCTCTAATGAGCCTCTGACTTTGAGGCACATCAATGAGGCGCCTCATTCATAATAAAGAGCTTCAGTCCCGCGGGCAGCAGCTAAATGAACTGGGACTGAATGCATGCAAACAGTTTAGCCTGCTCCCTCAGCTCTGCGAGCACTGAGTGTGATAATTAACCACACAGCTAAAATTCAAAGAGGTCTGATCATACTGTACGTAGCTTAGCAGACACAGGAGATAAACACGGGCTGGCAACGTGAACATCCGATGCAGTCAAATTAGGTTAGGAGATGACAATCTTGTCCGTCTCCCTTTATGACCAGCCTGTGAGTCAAACAGCTTAAAAAAAGTTAGATTAAAAGAAAAAGACAAACGAAAAAAATCTTCCCTTCTCGTTATGCCTGTGAGTGAGAAAGGACTGATTACATCTCACCATCAAGCTGAGGATTCAACCCTCAAGACCCAAGAAATAATTATTTAACAGAGGCCTTGTGGGAGACAAAGTCAGGATTAACCAAACACGGGGCAATTAAAAAAATTATCTTACACAACAGACAACTTATATACAATGCCCTGTGGATCCCAAAATAAATTCAGTGTTCTGCCGCACACTCTCCAAATCCACTGAGAAATGATCATTGGATCAACTCTGCAATTCTAATACCCAGAACAAAGCACACAGGGGGATTAGCAGTGTTTATCATCATTATCCTAATAGTCCCCATCCAAATGAAATGAATTCCAGGAACTTGATCATTCCTCCTAGTGTTTGAATATGGGCATACGGCACCGAAGAGGCTGTCACAAAGCGCCTCAGAAGCAGCCATGATGGATGCCATACGTACAGGTCAGCGCTGACGCTGATTGATCAGCCTCTGAGGCCAATGACCTGAGTCATAGCCAATGTGACAGAGATGAGGGGAGATGTAAGTGGAGGAGCCAGAGAGGTGCAAGATAGAGCATTCATCACACAACAGTCACATGGAAATGTGGGTTTTTAATGCTGTGTTTATTCCTTTATTTCTTTTCTGGTTCTGTGTTGGGTTGTGTAACATAATGACGGTGCAAGTTTAGCCAGAACTCTCTTGAAAATGAGATTTCAATTGCAGAAACCATACAGATTAAATGAAGGTCAAATAAGAGATAACTGAATAAAAGCATGATAACAAAAAAGCTATCCAGATTACTCTGTTTGTACACTTACACAACTTACACAATGTACAGTGTTAAAGACTTCTGCTAGCCTTCTTTTTAAAGTATACCTCATTGCAAAGACATTACCTACCTCCATTGTATGGTATGACATTTTACAGCATCCGTGCCCGGGCTGAGCAGATTGTATTGCTCCAGGGCTGCATTGCTGTTGAATGAACTACCGCCAAATGTTACTCTGCCAAAGTCACAAAGTTGCAGAAACAGGCACATCCAACTTCCATAAATGTGGTGAATCCAAAGTGGTAACACAGCCAGTACTGATTAGTAAGGAAACATCATGTCAGTGACCTTGGTTGATTTACAGTAACATTAGTTTATATGGGATTAATTCAAAATGATCTGAGGTTTTATGTGAAGACCGTACCCTTTAATTAGTCCTCAAAAGTTATAATCCTTAAGATTCTCATGAAATCAAACCCCATTTTTGATACTGTTTATGGTTGGCATTTCTTTCAGCAATCGTCATTCAATGTATTTTCATTCAGTAATTAACTCTCTATATATTAGTTTTCATTGTTAGCGGGGATTCAGACTGAAAATAGCCCTGCGTTAAAACAGTGCTTGGAGCATGTTGTTTAAGGTACCGGTGAGACAATGAAATACGACCCAGGAAATCCAGTTGGAACATTTTAATTAGTGCGTTTTAAGGCTTATCAGATGTCCAAACACTGCAACGGTTTGAAATACTCACAGACAGGATTTTTTAAAACTCTGTAAAGTTATCACGGCGGCAACTATTTTAACTTTTGTTGCAACAATGCGAGGTAAACAGTAGAAATACAGAGTTCACGTTACAAAGTAATCTAGCAGGAATGTGTGCAGCAGCGTCTGGTGTCACGTTGCGTTGAAGCAAAAGTTGAGCCTGGTTCAAGGTGTTCAAAACTCTGCATAAGGCATAAGCAATCAAGACTCTCTTATCATTCTCACCTACCTGAGCTCTTTACCGTCGTGACTAAGAACCTGAAACTCTCTGCCTATCATGACTCACTAATTGACCACATTGTGGCGTTCATGGAAGTAAGATAAAATTGCTCCATTAACAACTCTGGAAATGGCAACCCTGCTGTTGTTACTTTTATTTTGCTGAGAGCCCTTCACAATTAAATGTAAGTACAGACTTTCAAAGGTTCTTTTTCTTTGAACATCTCAGTGTGAGTTATTCATGAATCAGAGTTGAAACTAGTTTGACTTTGGCCGTGGTTGTACCCCACTGTGATATCTTTGTTGCTTTGTTCAGCAACACATACACACTCTCTAAGAGCACCTCCTGCCTGTGCATGAATGGATGAAAATGTAATGAGGTGGTTGTGATAGCAACATTAATCTTAAATCAACATAACAGTGGCTTTTGAAAATTGCACCAGATATGAGTTGTTGGACAAGGCTCAAACTGTTGGAGTGGACTTTGAGTTGATATGTGAATGGAATTATAAAAGTCCTTGAGTTTGGTTCTGGGATTTATTCTGAGGTGTTACCATGAGTCATTGGCAGTCTCCAAGGAAAGGATAAAGATTGATATAACGCCATCATTTCACTGATTTACATAATCAGTTTTATAAGAAACTAGAGTTAGACGCTGTAACACCAAACAATGAAACTGCCATACAAGCAACAATCAAATTATACTTAACACAGTTGGGATTAGATAATGCAATGTCTCTACACTGGTAAATGTCACATTTAAAAGCAATTCAGAGCCCACCACCTGCACCCCCAAGTTAGTTTGGTTATAATTTCATTAAATGTTAATTTATTTGAGACTATTCAGTGTGTAAACGTAACATGGGCTGCAATAATACAGGTATTAAAACTACATTTTGACACAGTGGCACACAGTATATAGCTATCTACTGTCTAGCCACGCTAGCGGCTCTAGCAGGCTGTAATGCTCGCTGTAAAGAAAACCAGACTGGTAGATAGTTAAAAGATGAGGTCCAAAATGAGTTTTTACTTTTTATCAGTCATAGTGAAGTAAATGTAATAACCGGCTAGAGGCTGGTGTCAGAATAAAGGTCTTCAGTAACCTATACCAGAGGGGTTTGTCATGTCGTGAGCATGGAAGTGCCAGTAGATGTGTATGGCAGTATTACAGTTTATTTGTATGAGAATGGTGTAAGCAGAAATGATATCTTGTTAAGTCACTTGTCACATTTTATGATATCACATGTAGTGTTGTGAAATTTGCCTTAGATGAAAAGTCAGGGGATCACCAAAGTTATTTTGATTAATCATCTGGGGACCATGAATGTCTGGACCAAGTTCTATTGGTACAATCTAATCAAACGCATTACACGTTGAGCTATTTCAGTCTGGGCCAAAGTGCCATGTGCCATATGTGCTTTAGTAGACCATATTACCAAACACATTTGCAATTAGTCAAATTACCACAGAATAATGGCCAAACAGTGAACCTTTGGGGCTCTATAGTTGTCTATGTGTGCCTTCACAAGTCAGGTGATTCCACCTCCTTAACATATGTAATCATATGCAGCTACCTATCGAGAATAGGAACATGACCCTAGTTAGTCAATGAAATCAGTATGGTTTAAGTGTATCTCAACCAACTCAATTACCCTAATTTCTATGTTACCTTCACCTGTATGCATACTTAGGGTATTTCCTTTTAAGGCACTAAAATATCCTAATCAAATATATTTTCTCACTCCCTGCTTATTACAGGGAAAAACACATGCATGCAAGTAGTCTGCACGCACAAACACACATTCGTGTATGGCCCAGCTGCTATCACCCAGTACACTATTGTTCTGGTATTGTAAACTTCCTCTGTCAGGATGATGTAGAACATTGGGGACGCAACTGTTTTCAAAAACCCCCTTCCAGAGGCTGAGAGATTCAGGTCAGGTCTACAGACGGAACAAGGAGGTCTGAATCTGCAACACGCTGGCCCCAAAGAACACAAAGAGACACTCGGGTTGTGCTCTCCTGAAATAAACCCGTCAAGTCATCCCTGCAAGACCTGCACACCTTTTATTCCAGCACTGATTTACGCAAATTACATGTCTTCCTCGTATCATACACCTTGTGATGCCCCACACATACTCACGTGCATGTACTGTATGTATGACATGTGCACATATGAGCTCCTCCCACTTCCTCTGCCTGACTGCACCAGCGATCCGTTATCGTATAATTATCGTGACATTTAAGCTAAAGCACAAAAGACCCCATTGTCTGTGCTTTAGTGTAATAAATAACAGTTAAATGTATTACTGTAATAAGTCTATGGATGGAGGGAGATTGCCTCCATGTATTTCCTTCCCTCTCTCTTTTCGTCCTCCAGACAAACGCTCTCTGCGTTTGATTCACTTGATTAACCCTGAGTGGAGGACACTGTGCCATCACAGGGGGGTGGTTTAAATAAATATAGACTTATACAGAGAGAACACACAATTACAGTCAGGTCTCTGTGGCCACTTGGGCCTGAAATAGCATGAGCTAGGCAGCAATGGGAGATTTATGGAGCCCAGAGTCTTCACCTTCCTCTGGGCTGGGAGCACCGAGCGAGTCCCAGTCAAAGGGACTCGTCACTGGGATGATGCTCGCTCAGGCCAGAGGGACCATTACACATCAACAGGACTACTGGACAACAGTGGTTGTTTAGGCTGTGGGCAGTTATTATCATTTATATATGCTTCTGTATATCAATATCCTCATCCAGTCAGCTGCTCACAGGGAAATTGGGTGAAGAGGGGTGTATGCACACTTGTCCCTAAAGCAGTGTTTTGCCAAACAAAGTGTGTGCCACTTTACTATCTTTTTAAAATAAAGTTTGTGCTGCTCCTGCGTTGCCACAGTATGAATAATTCCATTTCTATTTTTCCGTCTGGCTTTTATCTCAGTGAGACACATGAATCACCCTGGGCTTGTGTCCCCAAGCGGGTGTGTTTTTATCTGCCTGTTGTTCTTACTTTTCCTGAAATTTCTTCCTCTCTCCAGTGGTCTCTAATCTCTCTCATCAGTGTTCTCGCTCTCTTTCTTCCTCCCAGTCATCATAGCCACCTCCCTTAAGTCTGAGCACCGCTGGTAGCAGTAGATATTTCGGGGCCGTCTCTCCCCCTCTTTCTTCAAATGTCATCCTCTCATGTTGTCACGTGGCATTTGGAGCGAGTCCTCCGGGGCCGGGCTGTTTGAAGTATTGATTGAAGTGCCCTCGTCCCCTGAGTGCCATTACGTAACAGAGATGCAAAAATCCACAAAGTCACCGAGAGGGAGGGACAGAGGGAGCATAAAGAGAGATAGGGGAAAAGAGGGGAGGGAAGGAGAAACTGTAAGGGAGCACAAAAGAGATGGTGGAAGGAGTGTGAGAATGAGAGGAAATGCACTGCAGAGGGGTAGAGAAGTGTTAACTGTGGACAAGAGGAAGGCAATATCTGAATCTGTGGCTCATCCATCAAAAAATGGTAGAAACATCGACAACTGCAAACGAGTGTCATAGATCAAGCAGCTGAAAATAGGCCAGTGACGGTATCTTTACTCCATCATTATTGTTGTGTCTTATCATGGGATCGCAGTAACTCTTGATGCGCTGCACAGAGACACAGGAAGAGAGCAGATTTCCTTGCAGAAAGAGATGAGGAAAAAGAAAGTGGGCTAAGGTTCTCAGAGGGATAAAAAGCTTTTTATTTACCACAAGCGCAACAGAGTACAACAGAAAGAATCAATAATTTGACAGTTTGAGAGTTTATTGTTTCAAACAAAGTGTGGCGACGACTGCACAATCCAGGCTGCTCCAAGCTTACTTGCTGATGGGAAAGTAAAGCTGCTCGTAAGCACATAAAGACTGATATTGTGTAAGATAGCAGTGGACATTTTGTACAATCAAGCTGTATATTGTAGTCTCATTACAGACATCTGCAAGTTAAAATAATTAAAAAAAAAATCATCACACATAAGTTGACAGGGCGCATCAAGGACTGGGCTTTTTTGCACCATTCACAACAATGCAAGTGGCACTACCCCTGTGATTTGATATCTGTGAGCATTTTACTCTTGCTCATGGTTGCAGTGGATATTGTATGCGCGTAGCAATAAAAGCGAGGTTGAACATGAGATTGCAAAACCATTACTGCTGATGTACAATCCTTTCAATGCTGGTCATCAGGCACTAGTGATTGGTAAGGAAAAAATCTAATTTCCAGCTGGCAAAACCTTCTGCAAAACCCTGAATTACGTTCGGTGATTTTTTTTCAACTTCTTAACGTCCAGCACTGTGGTAAAAATAAGGCAAACTTTAATTGCAGGACTCTTGTCTCCTGCACGCCCATCCCCACTGTGACCTGCGTCCACAACCTTACGTTCCTTCCTCATTACATAAGGGGAACACCACTTCCTGCGTTGGCAGTGAAAGTTGGCACTGGGCATAAACCACGAGGTGCAACATTGTCAAATATAGATGTAATCACCAGGGATACTTGACTGTAATGTATGACACAATTGTTAGTTTTCAGTCTTTTCATTTTGTAATAAAATGATAAAATAATTGTAATAGTAAGTCGTTTGCGTGAACCAGCTGGTTAAGCAGGTGACTTAGTGGTGCAAAGAAAAGGGAATCAAAATAGAGACAACTAGTGGGCAGGTAAGGAAATGGAAGAATTTGAAAAATAGAATCCAGAATACGCACTGAACCCAGAGACTTCATTAACTTCGCTCTGCACCTCGGGGGAATTCTTAAGTGACTTCCAACACTCTGGAAGTCTTTAAGCTTAACAACACTGTTTACATTCAGTGTTTGGTATTTGTATAATATATGTAAAAGAGCCTATTTAGCTAAATCAATGAAAACATAATTTACATGGGTATTTAAACTTTATTTGGCTAATTTGCTGAAGTCAGTTATGACGCGCAAAGAAAAACAAAAGAGTACTGAATCATTTCAGATTGAATTGCTGTAAAACCAAAGAATTACTTCTGATTTTTATGATTATACCTCTTTATAAAACATGGGAAAGATAGTGGTATAACTGCATGTACCAAACGTGGCATTCAATATATGGGAAAGCGGCTTAAATGAAGAATTAGATACTGTTTTGTTTTGTGACCTGTTTTCTGTGACTGTATCTTCTTGCCTTTTTATACCGGTGGATCCCATTCTCATAAGCTAACATTTGTATGTATTTATATCAGTATGTGTATGAGAATGTGTTAATGCTATGGAACTATATTGTTCTAATGTGTTTGTAATGACTTGACCTGCTGGCAATTGTCATTTTATTTAGTATCATCATGGGAAACAAAAACACCTAAGACATGGTGAAATGATCCAGTATGTGGGAAGGTGGTGGTGTCCACCCCCTAATGCCCTCAGTGCACACACACACACACACACACACACACACACATACACAGGAAGGATGGTCCTTGTTACACAAGGTCTTTGTTTGACACGCAGGACTCCCCACCATGATGTACGACCCCTCTTCAAAGGTGTCAGAGATAAATGTCGCTGCAAGGACAGACTCAATATGTGACCTTTGATCCGAGTCAGACCCTTGAGATGCATATAATTCTCCTGGTGCTTCAGGATGGACATACATGTGTGTGAACGTGTGAGAGTTCTTTCAAATGTGTGCTGATGCCTGTGTCTGTTTGTGGCCTCATTTACCTGCCTTAAATGACTTAAGTGCAGTTTTTCACCAAAAGACGCTCACTCAGAATTTTTTGTGTTCGGTTGATCATTTTTGAGAAACTTCTTTAGGCATATTGGAGTTGAAAACAACAACCCAAAAAGCTGAACGTTGTGAGCGATTACTCACTGCTCACTGTTCTAATGTGTCTAGTGATTCAAAAGTTTGGATTTTTGTCCTGTCAACAATTTGTTATTGGAGGAATTTTTTGTGTGTTTTGGAAATCGTTGCTTCTCCCCCATTTATTCTCCAATTTTGGGACACCTTGTCCTGCCTGTTTGCCTTTGAATAACAAACATATGTATTTTTGGTCTTCCTTAATGTTATAAGTGTTTTGATACTATTACTATTTATTTATTATTTACCTCTCTATACACTAGTTTTTTTGGGTTACTCGTGATTGGTGAGAGAAAAATCTCCAGCCTATACACTCAGTATCCTGGTCTTTTCTCTTTCTCTGTACAACTGTACACTTGCACTACTCCATCCAAGGATTTTTCTTACTCTTTTGTCTCCATCTCAGCACGATATTTCAATTCTGGCTCCACTGAAGTCATTGATTGTTTCTGGTGCACTGCAGGCTTAAGAGAAGAAACATCTCTGTCTGTCTTGTTTCATGCCTGCTCTTTCCCCCATGTTTTTATCTTAACAATGTCTTGTTGGCCTGCTGTCTCTCCTCCAAACAGAGAACAGTCCTTTCTCATAATTAACTCCAGTGACTTTCTCCTACCCAGCACCGCTCCTCTGCCAGCCAGCACATGAGCACCAGCGTAGCTCGTATTTGATTTTATGAGCCAGAATGTTCTCTGAAAGGCATTTGTAAGATGAAATAAAAACAGAATGCCCCTTATCTACAGCAAAGCTAAGATCCCTGTAGGTAAATATAATTTGAGGGAGCTCCTGTATGATGGCTGCATGACAGGAAGCCATCAATGAGAGTTTGTTAAAGGGTCCTGTAAAAGCCTTTCCACTCTGGCAATAAAACCGATTCATCTGCCTCCTTGTTTGACTGTGTGACTTTCTCTCTGGAGGGAGAACAAAAGGACTGCTTCCACTTATAGGGCTTTTAGAACAACCTACTGTCTAATTTTACCTCTGGAAATATCAGCATTACCTAGACGCCCTTCATGGTGAAAGGTGGACTCTTCTCAGTTTCTGTGGCTTTGTGTTTTAGCAAAGTGTAGTGTTTGCAATTGAGCAGTCCTATGACAGCTGTAGCCACCGGTGTGGGCGTTGTCGGTGGCGGATTTTAAAAGGGCAGCTTATATGAATGCCACTCACACACCTCTCATTGCTTTTCTTTGTGCCCATTGTGAGGTTCACTTCTGGGCCCAGAAGCAGATGTTAGCTTATTTCTCTACCTGGTCGCAGCTGTAAAATCATAGACTAGATCCGTATAAGACAACACCAGCATCCAGAAAATGTCATGTACAAAGTAGCATGACTAATAATTTAATGATCACCGGTTATTACCCAGGATTGAGCTTCTCTCTGTGAACTCCTCCTCATCATCTCTATATCAACGTGTCTTTAAGCCACCTCCTGCTGCTCTCAGAAATAGGTCGTGTTAGCCAGCTAGCGCTCCCATCTATCATAGAACACTTATGTAACACCCCCACCTCCCATATGTATATACGTACGTGTGACGGAGCGGGGGAGGAAGGGTGTTGGGGGCTGACGCCAAGGGACATTTTCATGAGTGTCAGGACTCACTTTGAAGATTAAGAGGGGAGATATCATCATCGTCCCATGCACATATGAGACTGGAGCTACCGCACTGCGACTCCGCAGGAGGAACTCAAGGCCGAATAAGCTGAATAATCAGCACACACAGAGACGCACACGTGGCTGTTTGTTCATGGCTGAAGATTAACAAGTTTTGTCTAGCTTAAATCTTAAAATCAACACTGTGCTGTCATCAAGAAGTATCGACCAAAAGGAACAAAAGCAGCATAAAGCCTCTGCTTGTTGCTAAGCAATACCCACCTGACACCTGCAGATTTAAGCTTTCAATTCATCCATACAAGTTTAGTTTTTTTCCCACCTCTGTTTTCTCATCTGGCCCAAACAAACCTCAAAGAACTGCTTATTTAAACTTACAGAATTACATACAAAACACAAAACTACTGAGACACATCCACACGTGCACATCCACGTAAACACACCTGTGTGAGGTCAGCTGGTTGACTCTGTATGGGGCTGACTCGGCTGACCTCACGGGCTACCATCCATCACAGTCCATCATGCCCAAGGTGAGTGTTTGTGATCAGGCGGCCCGCAGAGCCACCGGGACAGCCAACCATAGAGAGCCTCATCGGCGAGGTCAGGGGTCAGAGGTCACGCCTGTTCCCACAGTAGCAGAGGGGGGGCTTGTGTCTGTTCACTGTCACCTCATAAACACACTCATGCGGTTTGACCCCCATGAATTATTGAGACAGAGTAATCCTTGTTTTAATAAAAGTAAATAGAAGAAAAACCTTGTACATTTCCTAAGCAGATTAATTCCAATTTGAGAATTGCTACAGTGCGTGCTGTGGCAGCTCTGTAAGCTCACTGGAGTCATCCAAAGTGTCTTATTTTTAGTATCAGGATGACACTGTTTCAATCTCTGACACCAGTCAATCTAATAAGTCACTGTAATGACTGAATGGCTAATTAGTTGCCTAATTGACTGTCTAAATTTCCAAAACTCTGTGTTACTGAGCTTTGCTGTCGCTGACTGTAGACCAGAGAAGAACGTGTCACTCTATCAAAGACTCAAACCTTCACAATTCTCCTGGTCCAGCTCTAGCTCTAACTCTGGACTAGTACCTGGGAATTGTGATGTGAGCATGATAGAGTCTGACACATGTCTGCAGCGAGTTGGAACCCCAGTAAATGTTTTAAATACTAGAGAAAGCTGCTGGGGAGAGCAGCAGCAGTCACTGTCTCATGGGAGAGTCTGGAGGGCTAAGCTATACAAAGTGTCGAAGGAAACCAATCTAAAAGACAGAGGCATTAAAGAGGATGGAGCCTGCTGTAGTGTTATTTCTCTCCCCCATATACCCTCCTCCTCCTCCTCCTCCTCCTCCTCCTCCTCTATCCTCACCAAGTGAAGCTGAAGTGAAACTTTTTATTATGTGTATGGACAAAACCAAGTTACAGGGACCTAGGTACCCATTTTCATGGGAGATGTAGTTTTTTGTCTGCTAGTCTATAGCAAGTGCTGTAACAAATGCCAATCTATGTTACAATATGGATAGTAATCCCCAGGAAAGAAATGCTCAATGGGAGATTGCATTGACGTACAGAAGCTAGTGGAGATGCTAGCCCGGGGGTGACGGGGCTCTCTATAGTATCAACATTTCTACATAAACAACACTTTCCGAAGTACAAACCAACATTGGAAAAACCTTGGAAACCTGTGCTGTGTGACAAATAAACTGTTCACTTACTCCAATACAATCACAGCATCAGAAGTAATTTTTTAGGGAATTGTTTTTCTGAATGAAATGCTATGCTTGTCTTCAGTAATGAGTTGTCACACGTCTTTATTGTATTACAATAAAGTGACCATGAAATCCTATTTCACATTATCAGGCTGTCCTTGTTTGCCAGAAATTGGGTTTTGAATTCTTGGGCCAATTTTTTTTTGGAACAGAGAATATCTGTTTCTCAGGGTATGTATGTGGGTATGCATCCAGCAGCAAGCTGGGCTGTGGCAATCAGAAGCGGGGAAGTTTGTAATAAAAACGAATTGGAAATCTGTGACAAAGAAACAACGGCTGAACTAGACATGGGCAGATAAGAACATTGGCTACAGGGATGCTGGCTGCCTCAGCGACAAGCTAGACACTATTTCAATGTGGACATCTCATCAAGATGAGTGACAAGTGCTGGGGCACAACCCAAACCACCTCAGTCAGGAAGGGCACGGCTAACAATACACTCCCTGCCTCGAGAAGAGAAGTCTCCTTTTGTTCATTTAAGTTCTTCTTTGAGGTGCATATTTCTTTTTTTTCTCTTCGCCCTGATCTCCGTGCTCCTGATTTCACCCTCTCTTCCACATACAAACTCCCTCTGCTTTCAGACTCTAGGTGCAGCTGAGGGGAGAGAATCTATCATTCCCATCAGTTCAGAGAACTCCAGGAGTGTTATTACTTTGAGCCAAGCCATTAAGCTTTTACCCCGGAGCAATCGATGGCAGATGCTGGAGGGGTTGTTTATCTTTTGTCTTCTTATCAGAGCGGCAAGGAGAGGTGGGGGCACAGAGGGGGAGAGAGGGGTGAGGGAGAGATACAAGAGGACAGGAGAAAGGAGGCAGACTGACAGAGAAAGAGAAGAAAAGGACGGCGAGAACACCTTGTTCTAGCAGAAGCAACAACCTTTACTTTTAATTCAGCTCACAGACTGCATGCTGCCTTTTGATTTGCCAGAATTCAGCTTGACGCTTTTGATGTGGGAGATCAGTGATTAGACAAGGTTATGTGAAAGCCTCACAGCCTACAGGGGAATGACTCAGTATGATAATCAGATGATCTGAAAGTCCTGCTTCATATCATTAAGCTCGCCAACGTAACAGGTTAGCCACATTATGCAACACTCAAAGTCTACCTGTATTTTTTTTTGGTTTAATATTTTATCTGATGCAAACCCGTCATTAATGCAGCTCTCTGCTGTTTTTTGGCTCTGAGTCACATCAGCTAGCTCAAAGGCAACGTGAGTGACTGCTAGAAGGTGACTTATGAAAAGGGTGGGAGGCATACACACAGGAGAAACTGCCTTTCCAAACTCTGAGATGTGTGAGAAATCCTGACGAAAGCCACGCGAGTCGCCACTAACGAGGAAGATGGCCTGAGCGCGAAGCAGAACGATGAAAAACAGATGTCTGGAGAAGATGTTTCCCTCCCTTTCTTTCTCCCTTTATCTCTGTCTGTCTCTTGTCTTGTAAACACACTCAGACACACACACACACACACACACACACACACACACACACACACACACACACACACACACTCAAACTTTTCCCCCTTTCCTTTCATCAATACTTGACTTCAAAGCGCTCTTGTTAAAAATGTGTTAATTTATCCTCATAAATAAAGTAAAAACACACAGTGAAATGGAATTACAGTGAATTAATCTTCATGATTATGAGATGTTTTTCATCAAGCCTTATTTTCTAAGGGCTGGTGCGGGTCCTCAATTAATGCTCCTACTCATCCTCGCTTCCTCTCAGACACTCCTTCCTTCTTCCCATGCCTCATTTAATTCAGCACCAACTTTATTATAATGACCCAGATGATTCAGCATACAGGTGTGAGCAAAAATGACTTTCAAATCAGATAATTCATAGCAAGCAATTGTGTTTTCCTCAGTGTCTGGAGATTATTTTGTTAATCTGACACAGCAAATCCTCATCTCATAGGTTGGATGCAGGCGGTGCAGTCATATGAGCCATATACTGTATATTACATAGGATCATAATTATGTTTTTGTTAGCTAGAGTTGCAGATTTCCAATAAAGCACATACATGTGGCATATCAGAGACTCAGTAACTGGATGTGGTGTTTGCAGTGTTGAGACTGTACACTTTGGTTTGCACGGGAGGTGTGAATCACATTCTGTTTACCTGGCCTGTACAGGGCTGGTGTGTGCCTGTTGAAAGGGCCCATTGATAGGCCTGAAGCCTGGGCATTTCCTGCTGAGCTGCTGCTGACAGCGCTAACTGCGCTCTTGGGAGCTCCCTGTCAGCAGATTCCACTCTCCATAAACCAGCAGCTTCAACTAAGTATCAACAGCTTTTGGAGGTGGACAAGAGTCAGTGTGAAGGTGAGGTGGGACCAGTGTCCTTCCATGGGAGCACACAATGTCAAGTATTTTTCCACTCTGTAGATTCAGTTTAAAACCACAACAAGCATTTCTACTGGTTACCTTGCAATCTTCCAAGCTCTCCAGAGTTGAAAAATCCTGCTTCAGAGTATTAGAAACTGCTGTGCAGTGTTTTTACATCTAAAAAGCCTTCAAATTCATTAATCTGTTACTCAAACTGGACTTCCTGGATTGTATTTTATGTCTCACCGGTACCTGAAGCAACATGCCCCCACCAACATAGAGCCTTGCTTTGTTTTAAAGCAGGACTGAGTTTGGTCTGAACGCCAGCTGACTCTTTATCACGCATCACTTTATCATGTACTTTTGTCGATGTCAGGATCATGTCTGAATGATGACTCATTACACTCGTTACACTGGAATACCTGAGTTAAACCCAAAGATAGCTGGCTAACCCAGTAATCTCGCTTTGTCATACTGGCCCCTGAAGACAATTTTCAGCCAATGAACACACGGCCATTTGATGTTTCCCAACTTCGTGAGTTGAGGAGGATCACCTAAATGCTCCATCAAACAATTGGCCTTTTTCCACAAAAGACATTTTGACATGTCACAGGAGGAAAAGCACAGGTGTCAATGATAAAATCAATGATGTCTGAGTTCCATTTAGCTGCTTCAGTTTCAGGGTCCTGGTGTTGTGCATGCTGGCTCACTGTCACACTGTCATGGCTTAATGGGACACTTGAATAGAACAGAGCCATTGTTCATGACTATGACAAGTAAAAATGCAGAGGCCTATTGCCCTATGCTCAATGGATTATGAAACGTCAGCCCCTGAATGAGCCTGTTTCTGTGTGTTTTGTATTATTTTTCAGACTCACTCATGCCCAGTAGGCATTGTCAGAAGTTCCCTGCCTCTGTTAAATCACCTGACTGCTCTGATCAGCCACCTGCCTGCACAGCTGCTGCTCCTTTGCTCATTAGCTCCCTAGGATATATAGAGGGCAGTTAGCACTGTAGTTTTCCAGATTGTTTATGTTGCCTAGCCACTGTAGGGTTTCAGCCATTCCTGCTTCCCTTTACCTGTTGCCCATCCTGACTGCCTGTTGCAGATATCTGCTGTGATTTCTGAGTTGTTTGCCTGATCCTGTCTTACTACCTTTGACCAACTGTAAGCCTGACATTTAAGTCAACAGCAAACCCCCCCCCCCCCAACTGTGCCAACAGTGAATGTTAATGGCAAGAGGAACATAAGAACATAAGTACACTAGGAAAATAGACCACTTTGAGGAACATTAATTTGATGAGGAAACATCATCACCAGCTAAGTCATCATTGTCACTGTCAAACCAAAAACCAGAGACGGGATGTAGGTACTGTTTTAAACACCAACTAAACGCAAAAAATTAGGAAAATAAAGCATCAATAAGTTCACATCTTTGAAAAGCAATGAGATGTAGATGACTGTATATTGCATATACAGTTTTCTTTCAAAGATGTGTGTTAATTTACCTTAAAAAGGTATCATCTAAAGAGAGGAAAACAATGTAGAGGAATAACAATGGCGACGTGTTGAGAGAGACATGGAGCACAGTTGAGTTATTGAAGCTTGAGTATTGCAACTCTAGAAGCTAAAATATACAATGAAGGGTGGGGAGGGGCGTCATGGTGGAGGAGGAGAGGTCAGTGTGCAGCTGAGCCTCTTCCACAGGATAATAACCTGTATGACTGCTATTATGATCTGTGTGTGTTTAGATGATTAATCCTGTTTAAAATGCTAAACTCTTACACACTGAGCTAAGTATAGTACACATACATACTGTATATGGAAACAGACAGTTCAAGAGCGAGCCATGTGGATGTTTGCAGTCACCAGAGTTTTGGACCACTTATTTATTTTCAGTAATGAGGCAGAGTAATATTTTAATTTCATTTAATGCATGTGAATTTATACACTCTACCACACCAGCCCTCTCTACAAGTCACCTTTCCATGTTTGGATAATACCCACTAATTATATTCCTGTAAGTATTTTTGCTATGGTTTGCTGTTTAAATGTCCATATTTTCCAATAGGACCATTTAGCTTTCATCATATTGTATCTTAAAGCAGTTTTCTTATCACCACTTCTTACCAGAGTAACATCAAATTATCCAAAGACTCTGATGATTTTCATCACCACGTTGGTTTCATCATAATCAGCTCAACTGACACAGGCATGCTGTGAACTCGACTGACCTCTCCGACCTGCATGGGAAAAAGTGAGAAAAAAAACATAAAAGTTAACTCTCTGCAAGTTGAAGTATTCCCTATGGCACTTGGGTACTTTATCGAGCAAAGTGATGGCAAGAACATTGGACATCAGCAGTGCTTTGTTACCTTCATCATTCGCGCAGAGGCACACAGGTAATGTACTTTAACTACCTCAATTTTTGAAGGTAAGAGATGATGCAATTTGATGCAATGGCAAATTTTAAGAGTGCAACACAAATGCAATACTTTTGCAAGGAGGAGATTTAAAGATTATACTTACCAGTGAATAGTGTACTGTGGTAATATTATTGCGTTTGCATTGAGTGCCAAAAAAGAAAATACATATTTATGAATATCAAAGGAATAGTTTGATATTTTGGGACCTTAATCACTTTGTTGCCGAGAGTTAGATGAGAAGAATGATACCACCTTCGTGTCTTTACGGTGAATATGAAGCTACCGGCAGCAGGTTAGCTTAGCTTAGCACAAAGACTGGAAAGAGGGGAACAGCTAGTCTGGCTCTGTCCAAAAATCCACCTACCAGCACCTCTAAAGCTCACTAATTAAGACCTTACTACTTCAGGGAGTTACTGCGGCCGGCCAAGAAATAGCCACATCCCGTAACACTAGAACACATTTTTTTCACACTTCAGTTTTTGTACGAATTAAACCAGTGAGATATAACGTGTTTATTAGTGTGCTTTAGAGATGCACACAACAACACGAGAGCTCCCCTTGACTCTAATTTAACTTGGGTGGACGATGTTTCACGTCCGATATAAATCTAATATTATTTTTTATTTATTTATTTTTTCTATTATTATCTTTATTAGAGAGCAGCATAGCAATAAAAATAGTTACAGATGTTTTGTCTCTGTTTTTTTCCCCCTCCCTTCCCCACACAGCAGGTTTCCCATCCATAACTCAAGCTGCATTAATTCAAATTACAGTAACTACATGCATCATTATATGATAACAAAGAGCTAATATAGAACTGTAAGATAATGAATACAATCAATGACGCAAGATTGAATTAATATGGAGTTGGATATATGGAAGGAGAGAAACCAAGACAGAACAAAACAATTCAGACAGGAACTACAAACATCATGAAAAAAAACAACCCTCAACAACAAAATTACAATAATAAGACAAAGTTCTGGATTGCCTACTGCTTGAATGCATCATGACTCTATGCTCATGCCATGAGATGAGGCCGTAACCACCACAGCACCTTGACAATCAAAAGTGATTGTTATAGTAAAAATATATGTATAAAAAAAAATTATACAGGGAGGGGGGTAGAAAGAAGAAAGAAGGTAGGGGAAGGTGCTGTGTGACATTAGATTTTGGGCAGGGGTTTTTAACCTTTTAAAGTAGGATATCATAGGCTACCAAGTTAAGTGGAATTTTTTGGTTGATCCCGTAAGAGAGTATTTGATCTTTTCCAACCTGAGAAAAAGCATCAAGTCACTAAGCCAGGCAGATGCTTTTGGTGGATTGGCAGATTTCCACTCCAACAGGATCCTTCTCCTGGCTATAAGGGAGGTAAAAGCAATTGCATCCTTTTTATTATTTGTCAGGTGTGTCATTACCCAGTATTCCAAAGATGGCTGTCTCGGCATTAGGTTGTAGATCAATATCCAACGCCCCAAACACAGCAGCCCAAAACCCTGTTAGTTTAGGGCACTGCCAGGACGTGAGCTAAATCTGCAATAGCAGTGTGGCATCAGTTGCATTTTTCATCTACACTTGAGTATATTTTAGATAGTCTGGCCTTGCAGAAATGCATACGGTGTAATACTTTGAACTGGATGAAGCTCAGGCGTGCACATGTAGAAGTACCATTCACTCTGTCAAGGGTACTGTCTCAACCTAATGTTTTACCCATCTTACTATCACTTATGTCAGGAGACACACCATTCCCCTTATTGTGCAGCCCTGTTGTTTCGGTGGGTCTATAGTCAGAGTATGACCGCATTAAAGATGGCGGTCACATGGCTGCCACAGTTTTCATGGTATTGCCACAGCCTGCCACCTTGTAGTTGAGCTTTCAGGAACAGCTGTGTCCTGAGTGCCAGCTGAAATCCCTGTCAGATAACCCAGAGTTCACCCTGCCTGTCCACTGACACACTCCCGCTGGCTGTCCACCCTGTCACTCTCCATGACCCTTATCACTTATCACCAGTCTGGTCCAGGCATATACACATGGAAACGCATAAACACTAAACACACACAGATGGCCTCTCACAGGACCACATGCACACTGATCATATAAACTGATAGTCACATGCACGCAAACACACGCGCAGACACACACACGCTCGCTCTTGTACGCTCTCCTACTTATAATTCATGTTGAATGGCACTCTTTGATCACACTGCTGTTTACTGAAGCATCCAGCATCTCCGCTTATTTTCACGGTATTAAATGGTATCAAGAATGGCTACGAATGTTTCCTGGCTTAATCATTCAGAATGTGCAGGTGAATACATTGAAGCGATTAGTGTTAATATGGGGTTGTGCTCTGCATCACTCGGCTGTCCGATAATGGGAGACATGCATGCAGAGCATCCTCATTCCTAAAAGGATCAAGATTGTCTGTGATCCGTCACAGAGCCTTGGCAGGTCTCTGCCATTTGCTCATTATGCAGGGGTGTGCGTGTATGAGTCTCTGTGTGTGTGCTGTGTTTAAATGTTATTAATAATGTAGTCCGCAGTCAGCAGCCACCTAATTACTACAACCCATAGACCTGGGAAGAGTGTTACACACACACACACACACACACACACACACACACACAAACACACAAAACACACACTCAACAAAAGTTAGAGGAATGTTGTATGTACTTTAATCCATTGTAGTATATTATTACCAACATAGTCTGATGTTGCATTCATGTCATGTTGGGTTTACTGTAATTACAAGTTTCCGATATGTGAATACAGTTGTAATTACAAATGGGAAACTTTCCTGAAATCGCTGCTATATTAGTTTATATGCCTCTATATAAGTAACATGAGGTATATTAAATAATACGGAAGTGTCTGGAAAAGAAAATAGGATGTGCCACATTTCCCAAAGTCCATTGTTGAAAGTAAATAAATGCTAAATTAACACCCTGTCTCTTAGAAATTACGATAATATAGCACTAATTTTCAACAGTAGAAATTTTTGTAAGATACGTAGTGGTGCCCAGATTACGTTTTCTATCAACATAATGATAAAAAAGTTAATTTCCACAATCTGGCAAGTTGCGCGTGTTTAAACAAAATGTTCATTGAATTTGATTTGTTTTCCTACAATATCTGCTCTTGCAACATAATATCTGCTCATAGCAGCTACAGCATGATAAAACTTTTTTTAAGGTTATGTTTAGGCACTCACAGTACACTCTTAATGGTTAAAAAGTAAAAACACTTCAGTGTGAAAGGGTTACTCTTGAATCCAGGCTTTTTAAAAAGAAGTGTCAGATGCTTGTAGCCAAAATCATCAGTCCCATTTAATAGAAAAATGTCCCGCACATTCAGATGCAAAAAGGATAACTCCTTCATTCTCGGCTCATGCAAAAAGTGAACGTTTCGGTCAAAGGTCCATCGTCAGCTCAACATCTTTATTTAAAGGTACCCTGTGAAGTTCTGGACCACTGTTAGTGCTATGGAGCCATGACTTCACAAGTGTTTGTGTCATGCATGTGCATGATGTGGGTGGCGTGATACACATCCTGCAGTTGGTTTCACGCTATTCCGCTGATCGACTATTGGTGGCGGCCAGGAAAACCTAGCAATGCGCCATCAAAGACAGTGAAGAAGACTGCAAACTAGTAAACATGGATGTAAGCATTGCACGATTTAAAACATTAAAAAAGGCTAATGTTTTTTAAGGTAGGAAAAGCACTCAACACGTTTATTATATATTGGTGAGTGAACTTAATGTAAGCATGACTTTTTATTGTTTATTTGAAAACTTTTCCGGGCACCTTTAACATCTTTCCCTAACTTTAACTGCTTTTGTTGCCTAAATCTAGGATGCAAACCCCAGTCTCCGTTGTCACAGTCCTGCTCTTCGTATACTGTACGCTACCAGTTGTGTACAGTACTTAAATGTAACACTCCCCGCAAAACATTGGCCGTGAACACAATGCAAGCAGCAATTACATTTCCTTTCAAAACGTAATTGGCCAAACAAATTAGTAGTATATTAGTAGTATAACATAATTTCGAGGAGACAGTGTTGTTTGTGATACTATAATCTTTTGCATTAGCAGGGAAGGTCAACCGTGTGCAATAGAGGTACGTATAAGCATGATTTTATTCTGACTGACTGCACCAGGCAAATTCAGCCATTAGTCCTCCTCTCTAGATGTGAATATTGGTGAAATTACCCAACCACCTGCAAACTGTTGTTGTTCACCCCTCATGGCACATTGTTCCTCACTCTTTGTCTTTTGTAACGGTCCTGCATTCCATAGCACACGCTATACCCAAAGTAAGAGTAGACATTACTGCACTATACATATTTTTAGATGTGTACATATTTTAGCTTTATGTGGGCGTCAAGAAAATCTTTCCATGACAGCTTTACTGTCACTGCCTGATACTAAGGTTTAAATCTTTCAGAAAAAAATATGAAAAACATGACTCTCCAAACACACACACTCACCCATGCTTGCATCCTGCATGCACACACAGATAGATAACGGTGTGTGCACACAGACAACACAGTCCTCCAACACTCTGCGTTGTGGACTAGTCCTGCCCGTAGTGGTGGTGGGCTTTAGATAAGAATGTCAGTAATCTCAGCTCTTCTTATCATGCTGGCAAAATATCATGACCCTAATCCTATACTACCGTAAATACATTCTTTGAAACCTATATTTGTACTGCAGCAAATATTTAAACCATCAAGTTCTCTAAATCACATCATGTCTGCCCCATGAGGACTTCAGTTTGATGTCTTTCTTTGGTGACAAGAACTTAATAGAAAATGTGGTCACTGTGTCATTCTGCATCTGGGCGTTGCTATAGGCATGGCAGTCTTAGTCTCAGTTGTTCCTACTACCTTTACCAGCTTTAGTCATCCATGTTACAAGAAAATTAGTTCAGAACATTTTTGACATCAGGAAACAGTCTGAAGCGGCGCTCTGCAGGCCTCTCTCTTGATTCTGTAGATGTGTGCGATGCTGAAAGGCTTCCTGGCAGCAAGTTAAATCCTCAGAGTTGAGCTACTCTGCATTTGAAAGATGACCTGCTGTCTGGTCAGTTATGGATTCTGCTTTGTAAGGGCTCGAAAACAGCTCCCTCCTACTCAGTTGTGTCCCTTCTCTACTTGCTCTTTTCCCCTCTCCTTCCTCCCTCTTTCCTCTCAGATGTGTGCTTCAAAGTGCGTCACAGATCCGGCTGTTTATTCCCAGCCTTCCTCCAGGCGTCTCTCCTCCTGAGCATCACTTTCATTTGCCACAGCGGCTCTGATGGCCTGTCAACTCTGCCACACATGTCCTGATGCATACTGTATGTGCACAGCAATACACATGCAGAGGAAAACAGACCACACCTAGGGAGGAAGGGATGTGCGAGTACATTAGCGCATGTACTCACCTTTTGTATATATTCCTGCATGCAGAATGGGCAAGGCAGGGGAGGGGGGTGTGTGACAGAGGAAAAACTGCACACACAATAAAATATGCTCACATCTGCAGCTGTACTTATCCCGGCTTTAAAGCAGCCTTTGCAATTCTCCCGTTCTGTTCGGCGGAGTGCCCTGGGCACAGCTGAATGCATTAATTACATATGCACTGCTATAGATCCACTGTCTAACCCTGCTGATTGCCTTCACCTACCACATGTCAAACCTAATTGCAATTGTTAACCTTAAAGTTGCTCTCATAACTGAAATTGACAATCTGTCAGAATCGATTGACTTGGGTAATAGACTGGATTGTGTAATTTCCCTTATACCTCAGCACACCTTCCACATTTCACATGGCCGGCATGCTTCGGCTGTGTATAGGCAATCCATTTAATGATTTATAATTTGGACTATTTTCAAGTTTAGCCGAGTAATAAAGCTGAGACAGCAGAGTGTAAAAGTCCTCATCTTAAACACATGTCAGGTATTCATTCCTCTTTTTCCTGAGTGGTGTCTTGTGACCAGCAGCTCTGGATGTCTGAATATAGCAGCAGTGATCTTGGGATGCTGCATTGCGTAATACGGTCCAGAGTGTAATCACTTTGATGATTTAATAATTTATGAACAAATGTTACACAACATGCAGAGTGCCTCCTGTAATACAAAATCATATTTATTTCATTCTCGCACACATGTGTTGAGCCATAATAGGTCACATTTTCACACTTATTTCTTTACTTAATTGGGGAAAAGAAACAGTATGGTATAAAATGCAACTAGTACAGAGAAGTAGATCCAGTGTATGAGAAAGAAGTTTGATTGATGGAAGTCCATGTTCTGCACTGCATCACACATCCTCGCCCTCGGCAACATATGAATAATGTAAAGAATTATGCAACAACACGGTTCAATATGTAGATCAATTACAGTGGAACTTGGAGGAAAATCACTTCAATCAATGGAGGGGAAAAAAAAGAACACAGCTCTGGTATTCTAATAATTTGTCACAGAAATGCTCTTTCTTCTTTCTCTCACTGACTCACTCTCTATCCGATCCTCTATTTCACTCTGGGCTCAGACAGGCGGCGGAGATATTGAGGCTTGTAGCCATGGGCAGCCATCTTACTCATAGTGCCGGCCAGAGCTGACAGAATAGTAGGACACCGATATGACGTACAGCACATGACAAAGAGACAAAAAGATTAACTAGTGACGTGAAATATGGGAGTCTGGGTGGCATGCCAGAAGTTACTGCTGCAGTTCCATATGGATAAACGACTGATGGTATGTTATGATTCAGTTCCTGAACAATGTTTTATAGACCCAGTAAAGACGTTAATAATGGAAACCTTAAAGACTTCAGTGGAGAAAACCAGCACCATTTAAAGTTAAAGTCATTTTACAGGGCTTCACTCTACAGCACTGCTTTACATATCTCCCTGCTATTATAATGTATTCCAAAAGTAATTAGATTTATGGACATTAACTTATTTTTTTGTCATTTTTAAATCACAAAATTTATGGTGGTAAACCATGCTTGAAATTAACTGCTGTTCTGCTCGCAAACACCCTCTAAATAAAAAGACATGATAGAGATAATAAAGTTTGCAAGTTGACATATTTTTGGAGGGATTATATTCTGGCAGAACTTTCATTTCTTCCTGAGGGTGTCAGGTAACTCACAATAACCAGAGGTTGATATAATGAGCAGACGGATGTGAAAATACATGGAGAACTCAAAATAATGACAAAAGAGACAAACTTTGACACAACCAAATTTATAACTTCATTGTAACTGTGAGGGATTACCTAGCTCAGGCAATTTTGAAGGCTGTGGAATTTGATTTTCATAATGTACAAAAAAGAATGGCTTCTTCTTTGGGTAGGAAAATGAGTCTTAATATCTTCAGTTATGCTCACTGCTTACAGACACCATCTATAGTAGAATAATAGAGTCAGCATGCCTGGCACTAGAGCCGTTTTTTTGTGGCAAGTGCAAGCCAAGTCTCATGATGTATGAAGGCAAGTCTTAAATCAAGTCTATAGAAGAAGTGAATTGCAAGTCATTCAGATCTCTGAATGCTGACTTTGACACAGCATTCGAACCGTGTTTAGGCAAGTTACGTTAGCGAGCCAGCTAGAACACACAACATGCGGAAGTTGCATTGCTCCTCTTTTTGTTAGAGGCTAGCTCCAAAGCGACTTTCAATAAGTGCATTCAACCATGTGGATACCACCCAAAAATTGCAAGAATCATGCAAGTACAGCAACTTCATCAAAGATGCTGAACTTTTTCAAGTGATACATTTAGAAACAAACTGCGTTAAGCTATTGGACAAGTCTGTCGACTGCACACAAAGAGACCAAACTGATATAAATCTTACATCAACCTCTCAGTAAGACAGCAAATAAACCGACAGCCAAATTGTCGAAGTAATGGAGCGTTAGGCCGCGTTCAGACTGACAGTAGCCCTGCGTGAAAAAAAATGCAGCTGGAGTGCCAACGTAGGGGGGTCCAGCAAAACAACGCAGAGTTGAACCAGGCTTTTGTTCAACTTTTGTTGCAAAGCAAACCGTTGGGCAGTGTTTTGGCATCTGACAAGCCTTTAAACGCATTAATATGTCACTCCAACTGGACTTCCTGGATTGTATTTCATTGTCTCAGCGGTACCTTAGACAACATGCCCCCACCAACGCAGCCCCTTGTGTTGTTTTGATGCAGGTCTGTTTTTGGTCTGAATCCGCGCTTACTGAGATTTGAATTGCAGTCCCTTGCACTACTTGTTACTGAAAAAGATAATCACATTAGAGTAATGCAATACTAAGTAATGCATTGTCAATTCCAGGTCAAAACATGAGACTTAAAGTCTTAAGTGAAGTCTTTTGTGTGTGTTAAGTCTTTATTTTTGTGCCTTAAACCTGACTCAAGTCTAAGTCTCAAATCTTGCGTCTGGCATGTTCACTGCGAGGCCTGTGCAATGGGCTGAAAGGTGGACTGAGCCTGCAGTGTCTCTCTCTCATCTGGGACGTCTTTGGAGACACAGAGGAGCATGCTCAGTCAGACGTGGCCTGAAACCAGACTCTGAGGTAGTGATGTGCTGAGAGTATTGTATCATCACAGCGACCGACCGACCCCTGAGGTTTTCCATCTATCGCGCACAAACTGAGAAGTACAGCAGAGGTTCAGCTCAAAAAAAGATGTCAGACTTGAGTAACCTCGGTGATAACCACTGGATTAATGATCAGTCAATCTCTCTGTTATTGGAAACACATCTAAGGGAACATTGATATTAACGAGCAGCCATTCCGGTTAGCTCCTAATGCATATCACATGAACCATACGCAGCATGCTTCCTGCACTAATGGCTCACGGGGCTCTTTTTATCTCGGCTGTGGCCCTGATCCAGATGATGTAACAGCTCTGTTGAAATATCATCACGGGACAAGCCAAGCATCAACAACACAAGGAGCGCCATCCCCAAAACAAACCTTAAATATTAAAATCAGTGATGCCACTTACGTAAGCCTCAGCACCAATGGGGAGGAGGCAGACACGTGCGCATGAGGAGAGTAGGAGACATTTGATTTTTACAAATGCTGTTTTATATTCTCTTGTGGTTTGAAATGTCTGACTCATAGTAGACAGAAGACAGGGTGCCAGATCCCTCCCATTCATCCTTCTATCTCACTTTCTTACTTTCGCAGAGTAGTATTTTAAAGGCAGAGACAGTAAATGACAATTTCCTTCAACAGTCTAAAAGAATTTCAGGTTTATAAATTATAGCATTGGACAAGGGCCAGCAGATACACAGTGCAGAGATAACGATAGCAAATGAGACTCTATTTATTGGAAAGGTGAGGCGGAGTACGCATCACAGGAAACAGTTAATCTTCTCAAGACAGAAAAGGTTACCCAGAATCTGCAGATGTCTCAAATATTTACATAAGGTGTGCGTAGACATTCAATCTCTCTTTGCTTCTTGCTTTCTTTCTCCCTTGCGCTGTAGTTTACGTCCTTCCTCCAAGGTGAAACACTGGGGAAACATTCTAAACAGTTTTATTAGATGTATCAGGGGAACCTAAATATTTGTGTAAGGGGATGGGCGAGAGGCCGATGTATCACAGGAAGAAGCCTGCAGAGGGCACAAAATTAAAATTACTATACCAACATTTTTACTGTTACTCTTTTTTTTTACTGACGTGCAATTTGAAACACTTGTAATAACAATATTTTTAGCCATGCTAGTGGCGTGGCTCTACGGATGGCAATGTCTGTCGGTCTGTCAACTACTCTGGTCCGGACTGAAATATCTCAACAAGTATTTGATGGATTTCCATGAAGTTTTGTACAGAGATTCATGGTGCCCAGAGCACTTAACGCACAGTTCTTCTAATACAGGTCTGAAGCGTTATTCAGAGCTGTAGTGTATCCCTTAAAACACCAAGGTCTACTGCATCTCACCAGTCCAGTTAATGGCAGTAATGCTTCTATAGGCTGGTTTTAGGACATGAAGAAGTTTGAGTTTTTGACATGTTGGATTCAGCGTGAATATTATTTCTCATGTCCAAACACTACAAAATTATGGCAGACCCTCCACAGTTGGTTGCCACTTAATATTAACAATCTCTTCTTCTTGATGGGACTGATAAGAATAATATCTCATATCTGACTCTGTTAAGATAAATATTAAATATCATATCCTTTTATCAAAGATTCTGAGAAATATGTTGCATCCTTAAAAACTGATATCATGTTACGTACAGTTGACCTACGTGCATCTAGATAACTTGATTTAATTGCTCCTCTCAGCTCCTGAACGTGTGTTTTTTACTGTCATCTGATTCTAAATGTAATACTGAATGGTTGTTCCTACTCATTTGATCCAGCAAATCATCTGAGCTGGATTGTGCCATGTACAGTATTTGTATTTGCGTGAGTGATGGGATGTCCTCCTTGATCAATCAATGTCCCAGTGAGCTCTGATAAACTTCCACATGCTTGCAGTCTTAACAGGCACTTGGGCTCTGTGGCAGTTACTGTAAATACATCCCACAAGTAGGCACTTCACTACTCGCTAATACTGCAAGTGTAGGTATTGAGACAGACCCTTTATAGTCTTGTTTTAACTGCTGAATCTGTCCCTACCTGATTTAGAAGAAATTGAGACTTGATAAATGACTACAATCTATCTGATTTCTATTTCACAAAACAATGCAGAAAATTCCTGTCTTGCCTTCCTCCAGTGTCTTAAATACCTCTGTAGTAATCTTGTTTAATCAGCCACTGATTATTCCATCATCACTATAACATGCTCGCTCCTACACAAAGCAAAGCAAAGGAAATTGGGATTCTAAAGAAAACGATAGCCTGCGTTTACCAGTCCAGCTGTAGTAATGGATACACTGCCATCTGCACCTCAGGGATAATTGGATTTGCCCTGACATGGTAAATTACCCTGCTACCGCCTGTCCATTTTATTTTCTAATTCAATTCAGTGTCACTTAACACCCAGAGCCCTGCCATCGACAGGGCCCCAGAGGCACAGAGAGGCTGGTTTACTGTACTGTAGGTACTCCCCTGGGCTGGGCTGGGCTGGGCTGTGCTGGGCTGGGCTGGGCTGTGCTGGAGATGACCAGGGTGAGATGAGGTGGCCGGCCTCTGAACTTCACAAACACTCTGACCAGCATGACCTTGAAATGGAGGAAAAATCTGCCACAACGGCAGAAATACATGCTGACTTCATTTGTGGTGTCAAGGGCAGTTGAACTGGGGTTGGCCATGTATCTCAACCTTACACATGAACACACACGAACACATGCAAATGAACATATACATGATGCCTTAAAGAGATGAAGCTTCTTTCACTGCCTCTCCCTCCTTTCTCACTGGTATTTTGAAGCATTTCATTACTTAAGACGGTAGCATAGAAAGGCCTATATATACCATTAGACCTCTATAATTCATCTCTTTGACATAGATATCTCCGGGAAGTGATCTAAGATAACTCTCCATTTATATTTTCCATGTGGTTGATTAAAATAAAGATGTTCTCTCACTGGCTGCTGACCTTGTTTTTCCCACCACAAATTATACTTCATGAACAAGCTATGTCATTTTTAGTCCCTCTGAATAAATATGTAGAGAAACAGCTTTGCTAGGAAACAGTTTTTCTCTCCAAACACCCATGTGGAGACAGGTTTTTACAGTTTACATATATTTCAACAAAGAATCTCAACCAAGTGACGTAAGACGCTCCGATCAAAAGTGTCTTTTTTAAATCACGCGTCCTTGTGTCCTGTCTTTTATTGTTGACGTTTTCAAACCTGAAGCCCACTCCTCTGAGCTTTCCAGTAGACTAATATTTGTCTTTCCACCCCCTCCCTCTCTCTGAACATCTGGACTGGAGCTTTGCAGGAACACAAACTTCCTTGGCGAGCCTTCGTATCTTTTGATGACTGCGTACATAACCATCAATAGTTTACTCTGACCATAAACATTCCCGTCTGGCCGCCGAAACATGGCCACTCAGCTGACTGGTGATTTTTGACAATAACGATATTTATCAGATGGAGATGAAGCACTCTTGCCGTTGTGGTGTAGCAGTGACGCATGTATTTATACTGGACATTTCACTGATTGAAACAATCTGAAGCAATCTGTTCATAGTTCTAAGATCATTAACAAGGCAACAACAAAGCTCTGGTATTGAAATGTGAAAGACAAACTGGAATTTATGGCAGTTTTGAAACACTGGCCAGAGGGTCTGAGAAGAAAAACGCAGAGGGGACAATTTTAGTGGTGAAAGGTTTGATTGCATACATTGCTGATTATCAGGTAAATCAATAAATCCTCTGAATAGCTCGGTGGAAAGTCCAACTTTAAAGGGTTTTCTTTGCTGTTGGAAGCTTCATCCCTTGATTTTGATAGGATGGTCTGCAGGAGGTTGATGTGTCTGTGACCCTCGGGAATAATCAGATTGGTGTGAGCACTGAGAAAATGAAAAACACACGCCTTTATTCTGTAGCCTTTTTTTTTTTCCTGCTGTAGTGTTGCTACGGCTCAGGTAGTGATAAGAGAGGTGAAGAGGGAGAGCAGAAATGAGCACAGAGCTGGTTGTGAACGTGCTGCTACTGTCAATCTGGATGTGTGTAAATCCACACATACCTGTCTGGATGTCTGCGCCGCTGAGTGCCTTTCTACATGTCACCAAGTCAAACAGCCGGAAGTTTGGTCCAATTTCCTCCGTGTGATGGAAGTCATTACAGCTCTGGCTCACTGCTCTGATTGAAGTCTTTCAGTCACAATGGCTTCGGTGTGACTTCGACTGAGGCGGGGTCAGCGGTAGCCGGCTCGGTAATCAGGTGGGATTCCGGAGGGAAGATGTGTTCAATCAGGCACATTCCAGCTACACTCTGCAGGTCATGAGACTGTGAGATTTCATGAGCAGCTCCAAGTACGAATGGTGTCAATCACAGACACACATACAGTATATTCTACATGCATGTCCATGCATGCACATATACAGTACACTCTGTATACACAGTCTACACACTGTAAAACAACATACAGGAAATGAGTGAAATCAAGTAATCTTTTATTAATTGACCTAATGTAAATATGTACATTTTAATAGATTTAAGCTAATTCAAATTAAAATTTGTAGCTTTTTGAAGACTTCTGACTTGAAATGATGAGTTGAATGAATGTACAGCAGAGAGTTCATTTAACTTCTTAAATTAACTTTCTAATAAACTTAATCAGCACATTAGCAGACTTCACAGCATGCATTCCCAGGGACCCCTCTTTTTATAGTTTGAAGAAAATATATATGATGGAAGCTGGTTGTGGGTCTTTAATATATATTAAGCTAAGTCATGGTTGTTTCTTTTCATAAGAATGAAAACAATGCTAACCATGATGAAGGTTAGTTTTGAATTGAGTCAAGTTAGTGGGAGCATCCTGACGTGATGTGTCTTTGCACTAACTCTGGTGTAAAAGTGTCTTCAACTCAAATTCAGTGAACTCCTTTGGTTTTACATTTTTACAACTCCTGAAATGACTTTGAACTAATCATTCAACTTAAATTCATTGAAGTCACATTTTTAAGGCAGCAAACACACGTTTCTAAGTTGAACCAGCTTTGTTTTACAGTGTAGACAGACATAAAACTATGTATGTGCAGAGTGAGAGGGGCAGACACTGTGCCTATGTGATGCTGCAGAAAATAGCTGTTTGTTTCTGTAGATGGCAGTGTAGCACAGATTTCCTGCAGCTCTGCGTGTGTGTGTGTGTGTGTGTGTGTGTTTCTGAGTGCCCCTGCATATTCAAGCCCCTGATAACCAAGATAAATCCTTTTAATGGAAAGATTCCACATATTCCTGAAATAGCAGCACTTTATCTTACTGTATTTAGCTCACTTTTGCATAAATGTACAAATACAGAACGCTCATACAAATAAATCACTTAACCTGATTTGATTTCTGTCCTTGCAAACTGAATTGTTCTATTAAGTTAAGAGCTTTGGTATAAATATAGCAGAAATACAAGAGCATTTGTGTGTGTGTGTGTGTGTGTGTGTGTGTGTGTGTGTGTGTGTGTGTGTGTGTGTTTTAGAAGACGATAGATGGAAACTGCAGATTCCTCCTCATCCGTTACACAGGGCTGTCAGGAAAACAAGCCAGCTCTTTGAGCAAGAATAAACCAAGTCCTGCATTCATTTGCATTCATGTTTCCAGTAAATATATTCCTCTGTATTCCACAGACAGAGACATCACTGTGAAGAAGCACGAAGTATGCTCAAGAGTGGCCACAAGCAGAGCGAAGGGTGCATGAAAGGGATGAAACATAAAACAAAGGACCAGATTAGAACCGAATTGGCAACGGAAATAGTAAATTTAGCAGATATGGTATTGATAAGAGAGAGGAGGTTGGATGTGAGGAATGCTGCCAGGAAAGGCTTTGACACATATCGTAGTGTTGCGAAGGCAGAGGAGGAAGGAGAGGATTGACTTTATGTTGAAAGAAGGAGACGGATGTGACCCGGCGGTTAGTCGCGTCCCCTGTGGGGTCCTGGGGAGCCAGCGTCTCTCGCTTGCTTTTCCCTCCTCGTTCCCTCTCTCTCTGTCAGGCCTCTTGCACTCTTGTCCTCTGCGCTCCTTCAACATCTGGAGTCTGTTTAGCATCATCAACGCCAGAGCCCCCGCCATGACACCTCTCCTAAAAATGCCTAGGATCAGGACTTTTACGGAGGGTAAAGGGAATAAACAGTTTGGAAGAGGGTCCGTCTACAAGTGTTTTCTAACACCATGTCGCATCTAAAAGTCTCCTTTCCTGTGGTTTCACATGATACAAGTCGTCATTTGTCCTCATTGCAGTTAATACAAATCAGCTCTAACCTCAAACTGCTTAATCATGTCTGACTAAATGTGCTGACGTTTTAATAGGAAGAAAATCTATTGCTTTAATGAAAAACACACAAGGTACAGCTCATTGTCAGATGCTCTGATGATTATCTGGTCAATTCCAGTGTTTACAGATGCAGCGATGCTGAAAATCAACCACTACATGTTGTTTCTGGTCTTTCCTGCTGATTGGCAACATTGTAAATGAGTCATGTTTAATTGGGAGGTTTTACATAAGCTGTAAGCCACAGCCTATTTGTAGGTATGCATGTGTGTGTGTGTGTGTGCGAGTGTGTATGTGTGTTTACATGGAGCTGTCACAGTCCCCCCGTGGCCAAAGCATTAGGGGTTAGCAAACACCTCTGTGAAAGTATTTGACATCAGGGCCACGATGACGGATTTCCTCGCTGGTCAGTCAGCACATGAGCGCACCATTCATTTTCTGTTGTCAGAGAGATGACCTCTGCGGCCATCCCCTGTGCTCCGGCCCATGGGAAACAACGAGGTCTGGGGGTCTAAAGTCTGTGTTCTGGTCAACAGCTCAAAGCAGAGATGCTGTCAAAACAGGGGTGTGGGGGTGGGGTGGGGTGGGGATACAGAAAGGGTCGTAGCTTTTGGGTTTGGGGGCGCTGACAACTGTAAAATGTAGTATTGAGTTCATATGAGGCACACGTGTGCCATGTGTGTGCCAAAATGCCTGATGTCTTATGCTTCGAGTTGAAATGTGTTTTGCGTTGGCGTATGCAAGAAAAAAGAATGGGTGTGCAGTCTGCTAAGTTCCTCTTGGGTGTATATTTTGTGCATGAAACTGCAGTCTGTGTATGTGTGTACAAACTGAGGCTTGGCTGTGGGGGTCCACATGGGAGAGGGTGGGAGTTCCTGGGCACCAGGCCTTTTAACCGTAAAACATTTCAGAGGCTGTCCGTCACAAACCTAATGACTTCAGCAGACAGGGCCTGGATTTTGGCTTTTCCCCACCGCCGACACCAACAGCCATAAAACACTGCATGTTTGGAATGCAGAACATGGATCCTGCGGACGAGAACAGCAACACACAGATCACGCGCACAGCAGAAAAAACTGCGGTTTGCACAATGAGGTGCTCAAAGCTATTTTAATATATGAAGTGCTATTATTTTGAGCAGTAGACTGTGAGATTTGTTTGCATGCAGTCAGAACACAGACTTGAATGCAGTGCATGAATTCACAGTACATTCGTTTTTGTCAGGATGTGGAGTGATGTGCATCCAGCTCCAGAATGATTCATAGAGTGGCGTAAGTGACAGTGTTTACAGGAGGTCATACCAACAGACCAGTCCTCCTGACCTTTAACCCCTAACCCACAGAGGCTAAAGAAAGGGTTAGCTTACCAAAACAGGAGACAGAGAACAACACTAGGAGCATCAGTAGCACCTCACTGAACTGAGAAGGTAGTAGATGAGAGGGGCCTTAGGTGGCAAGAACAGCCTCAAAGAAAGGGAACTAGTGAGGTAAACACGCAACATATATATATATATATATATATATGTATATATATATATGTATGCACACATATATATATGTACGTATAATGGAAGTCTAGAAAGGATGTGGTTATAAAAAAGTGAAAACAGGAAGTACAAAAAGAGACTGCAATGTCCGTGAATAATGTAAGCCCTCCAACAAACCATGTCAAATTCCCCAGCATGTGTCCATTAAAGTCCTTTATCTTGGCCCACCTCCTTCACACAGGGTAGAGGTGGAGTTAGGTTACTAAGCTGACCTCCCACATGGAACCAGAATGCAGCAGAGGTGGGGCTCTGACTGTGTTTTACAGTAAGAAAGGTTTCATTTAAATCCCTGGATCCTCACCTACAGAACTAATAGTCTGGAGCCTTGGCAAAGATAGAGGGAGCTCTGCAACTAAACAGGCAAATGGAAACACTTGTAATTTGATCATGTTTATTGACAGAATATGTCATCCAAACAGGCGTGAAGAAGTCATTACTGACTGGAGATGAGTTTTTCTGCGAGAGTGATGGTTTTAATCTCACTGCAGGCCAAACGTCAGGTCAGGCTGGTCGAAGAAATGACAGAGATTATTCTGAGCGCCGCAGAGGTCATTGTCATTTGTAGCTGGTCTCCATCCAATGTAATAGGTCACCTCCCCAGGAGCCACCGCAGGCACACAGCCCAACGCTGTCACCGTGGTAACCAGACGGCCACAGGGGGGATTAGACAGGATGAGCTGTCACGTCTGAAATGAATACAGTGGTTTTATGAAAGTGGACTGTCACTGGACTGGCATAGGAAAATGGTTGTCAGGGGGCCTGGTGAGAGGACAGTCTCATTAGGAGTGAGTGTGCGTTGTTTGTCCTGTTACAGGTTGATGTGTGTCTATAAGGATTTGTGATGGATTTCACACAGCAAACTTTGTTATTATTGTATTATAAGTCATGTCTAACACTCGCAAATAGTTTTATTCATGATTTCATGATCTTTTCACATTGTAAAACATGGTATAACGATGTGGTCAAAAGCAACTCCCACATAAATCAAACCTCTTAAAATGATATATAATGATGAAATGAAAATTGTGGTTAGGAAGCTGAAAATATTTTGAGTTTTGACCATTTCCTTACATTTGCTAATATTAAACTCTAAGCCTAAATGACCAGGCTCCAGCAAGGTGCACAGGTGGTATAGATCAGGGTTTCAGGCTCAGTAACAAGGTGTGTCTCTATGGGGAACAGTAAGTGGCCCTTTAGTAAATCCTCCTTGATAGACCTCGTTCTCTGTATGGGGGATCGTTATGTGGAACTTTTTACCCACGGAAATTAAAATAGATCATGAATTTTGTATCATTGTTGGTGTTTTGTGCTGTTTTGCATGTACTTTCTTGCTGAGTTTTGTGTATTTGTATAAAGGCTCATCTAAGGGCAGGCTTTGCAAACTAGCATAGGCTATATATGCTGTGGTATATGGAATCGGTTCATTTTATATACTTAAATAAATAGATACATCCAACGTTTAGCATGTTACTTGCTAATTGCAACAGGTTTGTTAAAGGATAAGTTCAAAGTCTGTCTTAAAACAATTGTCAGTTGCCCATATTAACATTGAAAGAGGTTTTCATTCCTCCTGTTCATACTGGCCATGAAAAGGTTCCTCCGTAATGCTCTTTCAATGTAAGTGATGGGGGACAAAATCCACAGTCTTCATTTTGTGCAAAAATGTATTCAAAAGTTTATCTGAAACTAATATGAGGCTTCTTTCTTAGAAAGATATTCCCTCTTTGTGTTTCCCCAGACAGTCTTTCCCTGCTGACCTGCAGAGGGAGGTTAGTAACAAAAAGCTTTGGAAGATAACCACTTGATTTGACTAATTTGGACGGCTGAAGCCTCATAATAGCTTCACATGAACTGTTGAAGACGTTTTTTTGAGAGAGGACTGTGGATTTAGTCTCCCATCACTTACATTGAAAGTGCATTAGGAAGGGATCTTTAATTAAAAAGCTGACTATTGTTTTAAGACAGACTTTGAATTTGAATCTATTCTTTGAGGACAAAGAACTGAGCGAAACAAAATGATATCTACTCAAATACAAAAAAATGTAAATAAGGTAATACATAATGTTATATGGATGTAGATTCACTTTACTCTGCTCAGAGTAGCATATATAATTAATATTTCCATTCTAGCTTAATACTGCTGCTAGGAAGTTTTCCAGTTGCTACTAAAGCAGCATCAACAGGGAAAATGCTTTAACTTGCTTTACTCTGAAAGCTTTTTTACTTTTTTGGCAACATAGTAACATCCTCAGTTATACCCTGGATCTAACACCCTTCCTCCCATTTGCCTTGTGGACATGTCAAATGTTTTGTTTCCAGAAGAACTTACTGAAAATGTTTGTTTTGCTCAGAAAAACCTCACTGATAAAACGGAGCGTGTGAGAAAGCAATACTGCACTGACATGCAGATCAGGCTGACAGCGTCACAATGGCTGTTTTCTTAGTGGGACTCTGTGAATGAAGGGCCCCGAGGTACACCCCCCCCCCCAGGTTAAAAAAGACATCACATTGTCATTGGACTAGTAAATTAAATTCTATTGGTTCCCTCTAAGAAACAATTTATCGATTCACCGACCACACTCCTCACTGAGTCAACAAAAGCACTGCAGCCTCTCGGCTATAAACAAGTGAGGGAAATGCCACGTCAAACTCTATTACAATACAAATATAATATCATCCAAGGCCAAATACATAACTGCTAGTCATTGCAGGCCATGGGTGACACTTGGGATACATCATATTGTTTATAGATACTACAATTGAAGGGGAATCATATTCCTGCGTTTCCACATAACAGACATAGAGGGCAGTGTTTGTCTTTTCAAGATGAGTCAGTCTCATAGGAAGCACAGAACAGAGATGAGCTGCTTATAGATAAACAGGATCAGGGAGATGGTCAATGAATCGTTTTTACAGCATCAGATGAAAAAAATGTTTCCCTGACACTGGCTTCAACATCCAAATAAAAGTACCATGCGAAACTTTATTAAATCAACAACAAAAACAACAACATAAATGTAATATCACCCAAGCCTTTCCTTAATCTCTTCTATCTACTGCACAGTGCTGGGTGGAGTATCTAACCATTGTCTTATTGTGGTTTGCATCAATACAGTACTTTGTTGATCCTAAGAATGATTACTTACCGTAATTGGAGCTCTTATACTCTTGTCCCCTTTGAAGAGATGCATTGAGAGTGCCTTAAGAATAGTCTCGAGTGCATCTGTCTCTCTTGAGGAGTTGAGAGTGGTGTGGTTTTTGAAAGCTGCCTCATTTACCCTGAGAGTGTGTGTCTCCAGCAAGCCCTCTCCTGCCTGTGCTCCAACCCATCGAGTACAATGCTCAACTCTGGACTTTGATCTGGAACTAACATGGAAAAAACAGAGGTTTGACCAAGAGAAAGGATTGCTCCTCTTCAAATGTTGGTGAGACTGTCACTGTTGACATGTTCTGCTCCGGAGCAGATGTGGCTTTGATTGAAACTGCTGTTTGGTTATTTATGTTGGGCCTTTTCTTCAAACAGTATCACTGATCAATGACATAGTGTTTTGTTCGTCATTTATTTGTGAGCTATAACTGCGTGTTTTGAAGTTTTAAAACCTAGCTTCCAAGTTCAATAAAGTGTAGGGGACTCAGCTCAGTGTTGGGTCAGGCAACACACGATGGGTTTCACCTACAAATGACCTTAACTGACAACCAAATCCCCTTACTGCATCCCTGCGAACAGATTAGCAATCAAATCCCCCTCTGTGTGCCACCTTGCCTCTTTCTCAGACAAGACAAATGTGCGACCGTGACAGCCAGTGACATAATAGGGTTTTGCATGTGTCTGAGCTCAAGTTTATGAAGTCAGTGTGTGTGTGTGTGTGTGTGTGTGTGTGTGTGTGTGTGTGTGTGTGTGTGTGTGTTTTCCTGCTGTAGGTGGGTAAGATCACTGCTCATGTCTTGATTGGACAGAGTTGCTAGTCTTTTGATGTGTCAGCCAGACGTTTGGAAGAACTTCACTGAGTGATTTATGAAGGCGCTGGAACACACACACACACACACACACACACACACACACACACACACACACAGCCTCCCTGCAGAGAGGCACAGTAGTAGACAGGACGCGGGCTAGGCCTGTGTTGTCGGATGGTGCAGACTAAACAGTAAACAGACACCTCACTGGGCAGAGTCAAAGCTTGCATGATTGCCCATGTGAAAGACTCAAACAAAACAAACAAAATCTCACATTTTATTCACATGCAACATGATCATAATCCTTCATATTCAAAGAAAAAAGTGGGAAATACCCTTTGAAATGTGTATTCCCATTGTTATTTATAAACACAAGTGTTTGGACTGCGTCTGTAATTACAGAGAAATGTGTCATACAAGAGTAATGTGATAAAATGAATGGCACACTGACAGAATCTATAGGCTTTAAGTGTATGTCATGTGTAATTGTGCTCAGTGTATCTGTGTAATTCTTGTGTGTGATGTCTGTCAGTGGAGTCTTTGTGGTGTGGGCTGTATAATAGGAGGATCTGGCTTTATAATGGGACCCCTCTCTATAGGCCCTGGCCCACTGCCAGCAACCCCAAATGCCTCTTACTGCCTGTTGGTTTAGCCGTTGATCCCTGGAAGTGGCGGTGGAGGATTGTGGCCGTATTGGTGCTCATATAAATCACAGGATATGGTTGGTTTTACTGTGGTTGATTTTTTACATCTCTACAATGGGCTCAAGCTTTCTAACAAAGCTGAGATACTTTTTACCCATGCTTAGAATAGTCTTCTGTCTTCAGATAGGCCTGTAAACCAGCAGGCCACATCACAGATCAACATCTTTAATGTTTCTTTCGCCTCTTTAATGTTCGTTATTCTCAGTCGTGCATATAACAGTCCCCCCTAAACAAAGTCCCCTCCAGTATCCCTCTTATCCATTCATGTTCTAACCTCCTACTCAGTCACAGACAGTCAGGCGGGTACAGACACAGAGGAGCTGAGATTATAGCTGTCGGGGCTCATGCTCTCTAATCAGAAGCAGAAGTGAAGATGTTAGTTGCAGCCAAGGAAAGCTTATGTGACACTGGCTGGTACACATAACGTGGAAAATGTTTTGTGTTCATAGATTGCTTTCTTTTTGTTGAGGAGAATTTGTACTGTTCATGGGTTTTATTGTTTCCCAAGTCGTACATGCTTACTGCTACAGCCAGACTGACATAGGGCCAATAGAGTCAAAGATTTTTTGAAAAAGTGCTTGAGGTAATTTAAAAATGGTCATTACATAATTTGTCAAGACGACTAACTTTTAAAACTCTCTGAGGCATGAGCATTGAAAGAGACAACACCAGGGTTGGGTTTGACCTCTGACCTTTGACTCTTTAAGAGTACATCTTGTTAAAGACTAACAAACCAATGTGAGGCTTCCTTGCTAAAAATAAGCGTATTTATATATTTTTAACTGTATGCTTTAGAACAAGACTAAGAGTCTACAGCCATGCTAGCAGTTCTGTGAGGCTATACTTAGCATACCTTAGGCATGCTAACATGCTCACAATGGCAATGCTAGCATGCCGATGTGTAGTAGGTATACAGTAATGTTTACCATGTTCGCCATTTAGATTAGCATGTTAGCATGCTAACATCTACTGATTGGCACTAAACACAAAGCACAGCTGAGGCTGATGTGAATGTCTTTAGTTTTGCAGGTATTTGGTCATAAACCAAAGACAAATTGAAATTTTGACCTGATGAAAAGTCAGAGGAGCACCAGAGATTTTACAATTCATCCTCAGCGGACATGGCTGAGCCAAATTTCATGGCTATCAATCCAATAGTTTTTGACACATTTCACAAAAAAACAAAATGTAAACCTCATGGTGGCACGAGAGGAATCGCTAAAGTAGGTAGAATTCATCCACCGGATACCATGAATGTCAATACAAATATTCATGGCATAGTTGTTGTTGTAAATATTTCAGTCTGGACCAAAGTGGTGGACAATGCCATCTCTAGAGCCATGCCACTTGTATGCCTAAAAAGTGCTGGAGATCATTTAAAAACAGTGCCATCATGACATAGTTTGTCCATCAGAGTCCTGTTTAAAACTCTCTGAAGCATGTGCGTTGGTAGAATACCATATCACAGCAGAGCTGACAACTTCAGGACTGGGTTGGACCTGGACCTCACTCCAATTTAGCTGTAAATGTCTTGCTTCCAATATCTTTGTCAAAACTAAGACTAATACCCAATGTGAGGCATCCTTGCTAAAAATAAGTATATGTATATCTTTTCATCTATATATTTGAGAAGAAACTTCCAAATCCATTGTGTGCAGCCCACCGCACATGAGCCTAAGGAAGACCTTCATTTCCATGAAAAAAAAAAAAAATTCCTACTCAAAACTTCAACAATGAAAAAAGGTAGCAGAGGTTCACAGATCAAATGGGAGACATCGTCCCATCTCCTCTCATCGAGCCCGCTTGTAGAGCTGTTTCGCTGTGTGAGGGCGGCAGATACACCACCCACAGCCCCACCCTCGCTGTAATGAAAAGTGTTATGAATGTATGTGTCTTAATTCTTTTCTACTAAGGTCTGTGGGTGGCAAAATTAGGGTGGGCTGTGCCGGGGCCACTTAAATAGAAAACCGTGTCCAGTTTAACCGAGCTGCTCTAAGCCGATTTTTTAAGGTCACATTGGCACCAATGGGGGATTAGTTTGGTTCAGATCAATGTCTGATTGGGATCTTTCTCTCTGCCATTGCCTCCCTCTGTCCTGGGAGAATGCAGCCAAAGTCTTGCGATTTGTACTTGGGGAGAAGAAAGGCTCTCCCCTCCCATGGAGGACAAAGACACACATTAGCTCAGTTTTGCTGTTTTTTCTCCTCCAGCAGTAAAGCTCCCTGCCAAAAGGATCAAACGTATGAAGACATGACCAGTGATGGCACCCCACTGCAGCTGCTGTAGCTACTGTTGCGCTGCATGTGTGTGTGTGTCCAATATGTGAAAAACAGGTGGCTTCAGCAGCCTGTGTGTCCACATGTTGTGAATGTATAACTGTAAACACTTTTGGGCTTGTGAATTCAGTCTCTGAACAAGTGGCGTCCACGTTAGTAGAATATTTGTCATGTTTCCCACGGGACTTTAAGACAACTTCAGCATTGAATTTAACCTTCACTACAGTCAAGGCCATCCACCCACTGAAAACCTGCATTATTTTATACAGTAAATGATGTTGAACTAAACACAATTTTGCAAGTATTCTTGATGGCAAGCTACCTTTTGAGAAAGAGATACTGCAGTTGGCTCAGTCAGAGGTCACTTTCAAATTTATTCAAAATATTCACAAAAAACATGTGAATCCTCAGGTAAAGGTGAATAAACAATAAAGAGTCACAAAATATACACAAGAAAGAGTAAAAAGTATGCTGCTTTAAACCAACTCCAACAAGTACAACTTACACAAAAAAGTTACTGTGTATGTAACAGAGTTTTGTTAATTCTAACTGAAAGCTTCTCCATAAAGGCCCTTATCTCCGAAGTGTTGATATGTTGGTGAAGAATTTATGAGAATTAAATAGAAATATCAAAGCTCCGTTAAGCTTTTAGTAGCAACGTTTTGATCCAGCAAAGGTCAAATACTTGGATGTGTATACTACTCTAGCCTATGGTGAAAAGATTACATCACACTGAACATGCTGAAACTCATAACGTCACATTTGATGTGTAGTTGTGATCTGAGATGAGCTATCATCAGTGTTTTTTCTGAAATTTTGGTGAACCCAGATTTGTTCACACAAAGGTTACAGTTCATCAGCAGGCATAAAAACATGGAGAGATAATTGCTGGTGTACATGGAGAGTGAAACGTTTCATTGTTCATCTATATCTCTCTTTACAGCTCAGCGTATCATTATCCAATCAAAGAGGAGACCAACTAAACAAACAGGGCAGACCATAATTGATGATGAAGCTGCATAGTAATCTGTAATTCCATCTGTTCTCCCACCAAAACCAGCGCCATTTAGATAAAAGAGCCAATCAGAAATGTGTCAGGTCATTTGTCTTTTTTCTTTTCTGTGTACACACATTATGTGATTTATGCTGGCACAACAGACCATGCATAAATAAACTGGTTTACACAGAGAGGTTCCCAGCAAAGACTGAAAATAAACACAGAAGGGAGTGCAAACATCAAGGAATGTCAACATGAGGATTGTTTTTTTGGATCCTGAATAAATTTGACATTTAGCACAAAAATATTGTAATGAATTGTATTCTTCTTTACATCAGAGTTATTCTCAAATGATGGCTAAATCAAAACACCATTCCTCAGCATTTTCATATGAAAAACATTGTGAAAGCGCATTGTCCATGCACATTTGAATCATTGTTATCTGCTGACAGCTAACAGTGTCAAGTCACTTCCTACAATTGTACTACAAGAATCTTGAGCCTCCTTCGACTGCTGCTACAGAATGGACTCTCCTCCCCTTTAGTTAAAGGCCATTGAGAGCCTCAACAGTTGGGAGTGTTTGTCTCTGTGTAGTACACTGGTGAGTACTTTAGTTAAATCAGGGTCAGAGGTCAGAGGTCAACCCTGGCCCTGGTGTAGAATAGGTTTAATTGACATAGAGCCAATCACGTCAGCCTGTAACTTTAGTCTTGTGGAGCCCAACGTACAGTAATGACAAAGCTAACAGAGCTACGCTTACAGGTGTTTGTTCCAGTTCAATTACAACTGACATATTATCACCCCTACAGAGCGCTGCAGGGATGACGTATTTTTGTAGGTCAACCCGGAAGTTAGTATTGCCATGGTTACCTTGACAAAAAGCCAATGGGATTTTTCCATTGGATTTTAGATTATTGCAGTAAATAAGCTCTGTTGCAAACAAAAGTTCATGATACTTACACAATTTGACCATCAAGATAATAAATACTTTTATGATTTTTGAAGCATAAATGTAATCGCCAGAAGTAAAAAGCTAACGTTAGGCTATAAACTAACTACACCATGGTCGTATGACTTCAACATCACCACATGCTTACCTCTTCTACAAAAACCTTTGGGAAAGTTTGAGTTAGAATAGTTTGCAAGAGTGCGAGTATAAACACAACGAGGCTGTAAAGGCGGATGAGTGAGTAGATGAGTTTCTGTGTTCGCCGTGATGACGTTTAATGTCCCCGACAACCTCTGTAGTCTCATTTAGCCACTTGTTAGCAACTGTCTTTTTAAAGTTTCAAAATTCATGAGTGGGGTATTTACTGATGTATTTGATGTTGTAGAACAAACCACAGACCTTATTTCAGGCATCCATTCAGAATCCCCTTTGACTTCTAGACGAGGGAACCGGAAGTGCATTTCCGGGTTATAGGACTCATTCCTGCAGCACTCTATAGAGGAGTTTCGGAGCAGCATCGTCAGTGAGATGCGAGTAGAAAACAGACCAAAATGACTGGGAGCTTATGGGTAGAGCAACATGAAAAGTAGTTTTCATGCCTTAAACTGCATAAATCACAAAAGTAACGGGTGGTAAATTTTCATTATTTCAAGAAGGAAACCTCCCAGTTAGCTGAAGCAGAATTAGCTATTAGTTTTATAGAGATCTGGATGAAGATGGCATATGATTAGGGCTAAGTATTTTCTCTGGTAACTCAGTGTTGGCTTCTGTAATGTTGTACTGAGCCTCACTAAAGGCAACCCAAATAATGTACACAGCTGCTAGAAGTCAGAGCTTTCCTAGGAACAGCAGCCTCTGCTGGAGGCAAATCTCTGATTGTATAATTATGTTAAGTGCTGATGCAGATGAAATGGTCTGAGAGGTCATTATGCAGGGATACTTCTCACACAGCTACAGGGCAGGGACAGATGTGTGCTTCGGTGGGTCAAAGTGAGAGAAAGTTGCACAGAGGGAGAGACGATGCTGAGTAAACTAATTTTACGCTTTAATAGATTCAAACAAAAGAGGAAGAGAAAATGAAATGAAATAAATTGAAAACCTAAAAAGGTATGAAGCTGAATTTTGTTTTTATTTAGTTAACTGTGACAACACTGGATAAAGTAAAGACCAGGACACAGCAACAACCAAAGCCAGAGGAGTTTTTAATCAATCTAGTCATGAGACCACACTCGGCGATTGAAAACTCGGGAGCAAGCATCTTTCACACAAGTCCTCCAAACTAAACGGAAATATAGGTCCTTCGCCTTCTTAAACAACCCATATGGGCAATTTAGCCCCCCCTATCGTCAGGACAACATTGTCTGTCAGTGCCTTCCAAAACGTATTTGACCTTTACAAAATTATTTAATGTGAGCATTTTCTCATCTAAAAAGAAACAATAAATAAGACACGCACATCCCAGTGCCCAATTGGGTGGGTGCTGGAACAAATCTGTCTCAACTTTGCAAGCATTTTCTGATCTGCCACCTCAATTGTTACTGTTTTGTTAAGTTTAGGCACAAAAATTACTTGGTTATTTGTGGAAAATTGCAGTTCTGGTTAAACAAACCAACGCCGACTGAGTCTCTGGTGTCAAAGGAAGATGCCTACTTCACCCAACCCATTTTGGGCAGCAACATGGCCAACGAATCCTAGCATTAAGTGTGACCCCAAACCACAATTTGAGTTTTGTGAACTGTTACGCGCCTGATTTGCTATACAAGCTGCTGGAGACATTTCTTCTCATTTTCTTACTGAGGGAAAAATATGTTTGTTTTACTCATGGGTTAGTTTTTAGGTATGAAAAGGGAAGATTGACAGTGCACCTGTGGGCTGCCAATGAAGGAGTGACCCTGAAAAAGAGAGGGGGAAGAAGAGGGGGAGTGGCTGCCTGAGAAGTTCCTCAGCTCCGCAAACCACTTCAGTTCTCACTTGAGTGCCTCTCTTTGGGCCTTAACCCACACGAACCCCCACCTAACCGCTTCAGATTGAAATTCCTCCACTCGGCAAGACCCTGTGCTCCACTCCTCCCCCAGCGCTCGGCACACACCAAGGGGCATTCAAAACGCATTAACACAAAATCAATGGGAAACAGTGAAAAAAGCAAAAAAAAAGACAGAGAAAAATCTCCTTAGCAACATAATCTAGACGGCCTGACGAGAGGAGCAGTGAAAAGAAAAGAAAAAGAGAGGGGTGGTGGTGCCGTTTAGGGAGGGAAGAAGAATTGGATACAAAGGCTGGGCACACAGACGGCAACAAAATTGAAAATTAACACAGAAGAAACTGTTCCTTTTTTCATGGGAGCACAATCAGCTACATTAAACCCGAGCCAGGCCCCTCCTCCTCGCCTGGCCTTCCCTCGCCTGTGGATGGAGGCTCCTGCGGGACTTTGCCCTGTTTCAGAAAACTCTGGAAGGTAGTGACCAAAGACAAAGGTTTGCGACATACATGGTTACCGTTAAACATATTTTAAGTTGTACTAAAACCTCCCCTAATAAAACATCTTTGAAAAAGGAGAATTTGCATTTCATTTCTTTTTTTGATCACATTTTGTTCAGGTTTTGAACCATCAGGTTACAATCTATACAGCCTAAAGTGGTTTCTGAATTAATCTTAAAATAAGTCTGTAATTCTCTTCTCAAGTGAGTGTGTGTGTGTGTGTGTGTGTGTGTGTGTGTGTTTGTGTGCCTTTGAATCCTCCTATAAATAGTGTGTGTTTGCAGACCTTATCTGCATGTCCACAAACACTTGTTGGGGATTTAAGTTGTCTCGTCTAGCCTTTAGACAAACACTCAGTCTGGCTTAATGAACTCAGTCTCTGCGTCTGTGGCAGGACAATGCAGAAGTCCATGAGAGAGACTGCCAGCCTCTGTGTGTACTGAGAGATCAGAGATTGGATGGCGACTTCATTCCGACTGCTTATGCAAAGAGGAAGCACATATACTGTTAACGTTCACCTACCAGGATTATTATGTGGTGTTCAGTTGTGTATATTGGAGGGCAATTAGCATGGAGCAGGAACTCTGGCCACCAGCAGCCCTGTAAATGACCTCTGACCTCCACTACATGATCAGCCCATTGAGAGGAGGGCCTGCTTTAATTAGGAGGTCATTAAGAGCCAACCACAACACACCATGGGACCACATGGCGCTCACTCCCACCTGCAATCACAAAATCTGCACACCGACTTTCATTCAAACACAGCTGACTACTCCACAAAACTGCATATGTCTTGTTCCATTCATTTTAATTTAAGATCATTTTATGCATGCAACTACCAGACATTGTTTAGCTTGTGATCTATTTTAAAAACCATGCTTGGCTTTACCAATATGAAGTCTTTTTTTAAGATAAAAAATGTTATATCTGAGCAGTTTCCGTAAAAATCAAAAGACAAAAACGAAGAAGCCAAAAACAAACAGTTTCCTTTTTCTACGTTTCTTCACTACATCATCACAACAATGTATATGATAGGCTGAAAGCTAAAAAGGAGGTTACACTCTGGCCATGGTTCATAGGATGAAATATAGAGGAAATGATGTTAAAAAAAACGTATGAAAGGCGGGTGATCACCAGAGAGCAGAACAGAGTCTAAAGAGGTGAAACAACAAAGTCAGATAGAGTATAAAGGTGAGAGAAAATAGATGACAAGGGAAAGAGTGATTCCAGGGCCCTTTTATTCAAGCCTCTGATTTCACACTCGCACAAAGAGCTTTGGGGACGTTTCATCCTTTTCACATTTCTTCTGCATTTAGTCAGTGTTATTCTGCAGTGCAGTGTCTCCTATATGGGAGAGGGAGCGCTGCCTGGAGAGGAGTCAGCTCCATTCACAGCTTTATAAATCACCTCAGCATGCGCAGACCATGGCCAATCGGCCAATTACGCCCCCCTGACACACCGGGGCTGATAAAGAAGGTCCCGGACAATGGGATCACAGGCCAGATAAACGACCCTTTAATGAAGTCGCCCACAAAACAGGCCAAAACCGCGCGCCCCACTTACGTATTCCATCATGCCGTTGCCCTCACATTTCCTCTTGCTCAGCCGCCACGGCAGGCACAGCTGGGGAGAGGGAGACACAGAGAAAGAGAGGCAGAGTGAGAGAAAAAGGAGAGAAAAATGACTCTGTGCTCTGACACTGCTAAGCCCCCCACCCAAGGCCCCTTTCAGACTTTTGGCCGAACAAAAGCATCTGTTGCCATACTGTGCCGCTCAGACCCCCCTTAACACACACACATACTCAAGTCGGGTAAGGAGCCTCGCAGGACCTAAAAAAGGCAGCACTGGGCCGTATGCAGCTGAGGCTGCTCACCTTGTGGCACAACCTATTGTGCGCCCCATTCCAGGAGCTTCTCCATCCATCTTTGTGTCTCGGGGACAAATAGAGAAAGAGAGAGAGAGTGAGAGTGAGAGAGAGAGAGAGAGAGGGAGAAACTTTGTATGACAGAGAGAGAGAGAGAGGGGCACAAGACTGCAGCTGCAGGATGAATAGGAGAGCGAATGAAGGGATGAGGTGGGAGTGAGAGAGAGAGAAGGGGGCAGCTGCAGGGTGGTCCCACCCCTCCGTCCCTCCACCTCTAGAGTGTTGTTTGGCTTCTCTTAGGATTCAGAACACAACCAACTTCATGCTAGAGCAGAGTGTTCCTGTAACACCACTGACAGAACAGACAGGGGGGAAAGAGTGTGCACAGACAGGAGCAACGGTGTGTATGTTTACCTGTAGATGTTTCACATGTAAACCATCAGGATTGGATAAGGAAAGATTTTCAGTTATTAAAACCCCATAACATTCAGTTCCCTCCCTTTATTTCCCCCTAAATAGCTCCGAGATGGTTAAAAGCAGCTTATTACACTTTGTTTGACAGAATCCTATACTGTCTATTCTCTATCATTGCTCTTCAATAAATATATTAGATGTTTACACTGAGTGAAATATTCAAATTAAAGACTCTGTTTGCATACTGGTCTTTGACCGTGCTTGAAGTCCTTATCGTAGTTTAATGTGTCGTGTTACCATTTTTCATTTTTGTATTTGGAAGAAGAACGTTTTTCAGTAAATAGTTAAAACAAAGAGCATGGAAGAGCTTAAGTGCTTTAAGGCTTTTTCAAGGAATAGATGGAGCCACATTATCATACAGTATTATTCATTAATCAGTTAAACCTTAATTACCGGAATAAGAATTTTGTTTTCTTTACATTGCTCTACTTATACAATATATGTATGGAAACTACAGTCAGTTGCCAGTTTATTAGGTGCACCTGGCTAAAACTAATGCAGTCTAATACAACAGTCCTGCAGTATATCCTCCCTTCATGAAGGTTATAATGTTCTGTTTTTGTTGAGGAGGTTTTGTAGAGAGGTGTTGATTCAACTGTGATCACTTTGGAGGCTGCAATTTGTGCTGCTGTTGAACTGTATTGCGTTATACAGAGATGTGATTATGTTATTTAGCCTCATTGACATAAATATGGTATTGGTACATATAACAAAATAATAGAAACACCTGTCAGCATAGTGCAGTACAGTTCAACAGCACCACAAACTGCAGCCTCCAAACTGATCATGAAGTTAAATCAACACCTCTCTAAAACAGTTTCAGCAAAAACTGAAAATTATAATATTATTGCAGGACTGTTGTATTACTGCATTAGTTTTAGCTAAGTGTATCTAATAAACTGGCAACTGGTGAGTGTATACTGATAACAGCTAACAATTGGTCATTATTTTAGATCTAAACATGCCCAGACTTGGTATGGGAACACATAATAACAATAACAAAGGTACATTTTTCATTAATTTAATTTTTACAAACTGTTGCTGTTCAGTAACAACCACGTATCTCCAAATTTTGGTGATTTTGAAATTTTCAGAAAAACGTATGGCTTTAAGTGAGAGTTTTTACAGTATGTGCTTCTAAAGCTAAATAAACCATTTATAAACCCATTGATTACCTGAAAAATCAAGCTGAAAGCTGAAGATAAGGCTGTTTTTCATATCTTGTGAAAAGTTGCCATTTTGGAGATACATGGTTTTCACAAAGATAAACATAATGTCATGCTAAACAAAAGAATAAACAAATATTCCATATTAGTTTCTTTAGCAAACTACAGTTCAAATATTGCATTAGGTGCTGGCTTTAAAAACAGTACAAGCCAATAAAATGAGAAAGTTATGGCCGTTTGGTGGAAGAATAAGCTGATGATTACCACAGCTGCAGGTGCAGAAAGGGTGTCACCAAGTTCAAATCCCTCCGCCCATCCCTCCCCTCACCCTCAGCGCTCGCCTCCCTGGAGGAGAGTCTCGGTGTCCAGCGGTCGTCCTCTCTGTCATCGGACACCACGGGCCGAGCCTCCAGCCTCCTCACCCCAACCCACTTCTTTGTGCTTTGTATATGTAACCTTGCTCCTGAAGAAACTTATTATGGATTAAACAAAAATACACTTCTTTGTGATAAAGTACCTTTGTCTAAAATCCTCTCCTTGATCATCACGAGGCTTAAAGCCTTTTTCGAGAAGATCCTCCACTGAGGTCTGTGTGTTTTTCTGATTTATATGTAGATCGGGTCTCGTCCAAAGATGCTCCTACAGTATCCTCACTGTAGAGATATCTTTTCTCCATCCATACAAACATCTCCCACTCACACTTAAAACAAATTTACTCTCTTGGGCATTGTCATGCTTCAGAATGAGACTTTTAAGAGTGTGTTTAGCATTCAGGTTTGGTCATTCATTCCCCCTATCTTCGCCAAGAAATCTTTGTTTGGCCGCTCCTCTTCAAACCTTGGAGTGTCAGGAGGGGCGGGGGGATCGATTTGATTCTAATCGGACCATGAAAAGAACATGATCTAACTACTTTCAGACCGGAGTATATTTAGGCCCACTCCTCTTTACACCCCCCCCCACCCCCCCACCCCCCCACCCCCCACTTTAGTGCAGGCACAATGAAGCTGGCCAATTTAAAAAGCTTTGAATGTCTCGTCAATGACTTTGTGAATACAGAGGAGAGAGATTTGGAGAGAGGGAGTGAGGAAAGCAGGGGAAAAGAGGGGGAAATGGAGGGGAAAAAAGGCCAGGGAGCAGACATAAAAATTCCAAGAGTTGTTTAAGCGTGGGTGGGTTCATTTGCATGACAGCGCAATGTGAATAACACTGACCTTTTGGACCGCCCCAGTGCTAGGCCGAGCTGCAGCCTGACGTGCAGGCTTTGACCCAGCTCATTGACTCTGAATGGATACTCTGTCAAAGGGAGGGACCTTGCAGCTCTCAGCCGGACAGGCATCTGCAGACCTCCTGTTTGACACCCAGCTACCTCAATTTCCATCCCTACTGCTATCATAGAGAGCCGTGCACACACACACACACACACACACACACACATTTACCAAACCATTAGGCAGATCTCCAAAACTCTCTTATCACCGACCCTCAGGCCTGCAAGAAGAATCACACGCAGTGAAAAGATGTGAATGCAGAGAAGTAAACATCCATAGAAACAGCTAAAACATTTGCAAAGACCTTTCTTTACTTCTTCAGAACACACACACGCACGTACACCCACACACACACACACACACACACCCCGACAGGTGCAGCAAAGCTCTTGCACGTGTAGGCCCATCAACACGCTTCACTTGATAGCTCTATGATTTACTGCAACAGGCAGGTGAGAGGACATAGAGTGGACCAGGGGGTGGCGGAGCGATGTAGTCTGCATACAAATCTTAGTAGCTCCCCCTCAACCCCATACAAAGTTGTGACTCTGTGCAAACACAAAGCTCAGACAGCTTACAAACATTCTCTCCATTTATCTAGCTGGCACAGAGCTGGGACGGTGCAGACAGGAGCTCCTGGCCCTGACCTCCGCCGTCTAGATACGTTGAAAAGGAAGCCCACTGCACTTGGAAATGCAAAACAGTGTGAAGCAAAACACTTGTTACATTTCAATGAATTAACTTACTCTGAAAGACAAAAAAGACCAGTATCCTGCAATGAATGACTGATTAATGAAAAGGGTGGTGCAGAGTGGCCCCTTTCATAGTGTTATATTTATCATATATATTATTGAAATATTAGTAGTATAATGTTATGTATCAAGGTGAACATTTTGAACTATATTGAATTTTGGTAGGTAGTATCTATAGCAACGCATCATATTTTATAAAGTGATTGTATATTTTGGTGGAAACTTAATCTGAAAAGTAACTTGTAACTATGGCTGACAGGTAAATGTAGTGGAGTAAAATTATATAGTAGCATAAAATTGAAAAATTCAAGTGAAGTACAAGTTCCTCAAAATTGTACTGAAAGATAGTATACTGGAAATGTTATGTTATTTTGTCCTCTCCTGTCCCACAATGTGAACATGAAACATGAAACATGGCGAGAAAAAGGATAGCATCCATTCACTTTTAATATTAGTTTAATATAAGGTTAGTTTTACTTCTAACAGCAATGTACACAGATCAGAAAAAGCATTTATTTTATATAGAATTTATTTTGAAAAGTTTGTTTTCAACGTCACACACTCACTTTTCGTTTGCTTGAACAATAAGTGTTTTTCACAGCAGACATTTTGACTTATCATAGTAGGAAAAGCACAGGTGTTCCTCATTAACATTAACGACGGCTCTGTTGTATTCATGTGTCCCAGTAAGACATGACAGTGAGCCAGCGTGCACAGTACCAGGACCCTGAAACTGAAGCAGATAAATGGAATTCAGCCATCCGTCATTTTATTACTTTTTTCCTATTGTAACATGTGAAAATGTGTTTTGTGAAAAAATGCCTTTATTTTGCATTACGCTTACAGTATAATTACATCACATTTATAAAAATGCTGTATTAATGTAGATTTAATTAAAATTAAATTTTTCTATTATCTTTAAAGAAATTACCAGATCAGTCATGTCTCAACTAACAGTACCACTTATTTCGGTCTTTGTAAGTATAAGACAATATGTACAAACAAATAAATAAATAGATAAGGTCTAAAAACAAATCTTGTACTTTTAAGAGAAGTTATGTTTGTTAACTGCAGCTTTTGAATGTAAAACTGGCTGTCCCTAAGGGATACAGATTGTTTTCAGACTGTATGAACCTGGGTCATTTTTTTACATTTAATTCTTAAAAAACACCATAGTTTCATTCATTCAATTATATTTATATATTTATTTATATATGCATTTGTTGTTTATGTATTTGTTTGTTTCTCATGGATTGGATTTATCTTCCCTTAAGAAGAAATCTATGTAAACAATGTGAAAATAGGCAGACGCGTGGTTTCCCTTTCAGTCTCTGAAATGGGTGAAGCTGTCTCAGAGAACAACGAAGCATTTAAAGATTTGTTTAGATTTAAGACCCTCAACATCACTGATTTTCCATCTCCCAATTTGACAGTAGCCTATACTGTAGCGTATCAGTGTCATTTAGCATGTTCATAATAGCTCAAAATGTGATTTCTAATGAGAGTTTTGCACATTTAAACTGAAACACATGAATAAGAAAAACCTGCGTATACATCACACATACAAAACAAAGCAGAGCTCGGGGCTGTGTTCCTGTGGAGGGCGACTCTGTGCTGCCGCTACGCCTGATGACTCACTGAGCTGGAGGTTGGATGCAGCTGCCCACCAAACTCCAGCCAGTTCATGTGATGCCCCAAACTACACAATTAGCTGCCTGTTGTACAATAAGCTCTGCTGGGTTTACAGCACGCTATGAGTTTCTCTGCTATTAAACCTTGTGATGCCCTCTATAGATGCCTGCTGTTGGGTGGATGCAAAATATAGAAAAGAAAAGAAAATCTGCCGGTCTGAATTCACAGTGGACTGCTCTCGCAATTTCTAAGATATACTCACTGTTTATGTAATTCGGGCAATAAACAGGAGAAAAATTAGACAACACTGGTGGATTTTACAGATTATTGGAGCAGGCAGTTTCACATATTGCTATGATTGTGTCCTATATAATCTTTACTTAAGACAGGATCTTCAACATATGAAGCAAAACTGACAGCTGACAAGTGTTTGGTGAAAATTTCTTCCTCCAGGTTTTGAACTGTAGCTTTCCATTAAATGAGTGTCTGTGGCTGCCTGCTGAAAATGAACATATATAAATCTGATAATCCTCTCATAAAAAGAATCACACACACGGGCGGGAAGGAACATATTCATGACTGTGTAAAATACCAGCAGGATTTTAATTACATTGGCGGCTTGTGCTTTTGCAAAACAGTGGAATGAATATAAATGTGAATAACAGTGAAATGCCAGCAGCTGTAATGATGATGAAGACAAAAACAGAGGAAAAACCAGATCGATGCTTTCTTCATTGTCCAAATGAGCAGAATAAAGTCTTGGATCCCGACAGCTCGCTCGCTACCTTCCTTCTTCCTAACTTCTGCATATCTCCCAATAAATCACATTAGAGGAACACTATATCCGTAATAATGGATGGAAAAATGAGGGCATCATCTCAATTAAGAAACGTGTAAGCTTTCCTATTTGTTTGAAAGCTTCTATTTGACCTCAAACGCGGGGAAAACCAGGGTGAGGTTCGAGCGTCAAGCTGCCTGAGAGACACTAACAGGCAACAATGAGAATCAACATAATGACAAACTCCACTCAACATGACACTCAATTTTAAATCTAAGGAAAAACACATAGAAAAAATAAATCACAAATTTGGACCCATGAAAGCCTTGATCTGTCCTCATTGGCTACATTTGAATTATGAAGAAGAGCAGTACAGCAAAGAGGACTTAAAAGTAAAAAGCTGCAGGTTCCTGGATTGGTTTTCCTACATGCTGATTGGATTAAAAGATGTAATTCAGTGGAAGTTACTCTTACAGGAAAAGTTCAAACATCCCACCGGACAGGAGAAAAGATTGATTGATTGGCAGGTGTAAGGTGGCGATAACATGCGGATGAAACATTTTGGTTTGTTTGCTTCTTCACAGTCTGATAAACACAGGACAGAGAGATTGCGGCCCATGTCTATTCATGGCCCCGGCTGGCGACAAAAGACGCGGCCCGGACACACATTCCAGTCTGCTTCCGCTCCAGCACACAAGCTCAATCCCAGGGATTTCCCCTTTCAAAAGGGAGAAAAAGGGCTACAATATCACCTCCTTTTAGATTGAGGGAGAGACTGGTCGGGGTAACCGGGTGGAGGGACTCCTGTCATTCACTCTTTGAAACATTTCCTGATCTGGGTTTCACGGGAAGTCAGGATCTCTCTGTTGTGAGCAGAGGAGGGGGTGAGAACCTTCCAGGTTTGGTGGAGGCTGTTCAGGGAGGAGGTGATTGGTTTCCATCTGTAACCACAGCTGTTTTTAATCTGGGAATGCAAGTAAGAAATGTTCGGTTTTCTGTGTAGATAAGCATGTTTTCAGTCAAAGTCTAAAGGCATCATTCTGAACCCAAATAATGTCGGTAAAAAGCCAATCATTACCGAAGATGAAGCAGCATCTTGATCTTCTTGGAAACCAGCGAGGAGCACAATAATGAGTCCTTACAGCTGATAACTCCAGCAGGGAGAACATGCACTACAAAATCACAGACAATAGCTTCCTATTACAAAAATGATGGAATTTCAGGACTATTTGACAACTCAAGCAGGAAAAGATTGAAATAAGGGCTGTTGTGTGCTGTCTCTGTAATGGCATTTGCTTAGTCTTTTGGAAACAACAGAGGAGGCAGAGGGACCAATCAGGGCTCGAACAATAAGCTTTAATAAAGACAGTTCTCTGGGAACTTAACTGTGATCGGCGTCACTATCAGTCGGTGTTTATCTCATTTTCGAGGCTCGTTAATTGTGTGCGCCATAAAGCGCGGACACATAGACATGCGCTGAGTGTGGACATCCAGACGCACTCGTTGGCACAGGGGCACACTTCAGTCTGGAGTGTCTGGTCTGAGCAGCTCTGTGAGACTGAGAAGCGTCTCCCTAATTAGAGGGAGCCTGGTGCAGGACATCTCTATAGGCCATCAACAGGGCCCTCGCTGGCTTTGTTCAGCAGCCTCTTCTTACACTGAGGCTGTCACTTTACTTTTCTATAGGGCCGAGGGCCGTGCTCCCTAACAGTGTTGTCTGTTCCCAATCGCAGGGACAGTTTGTAGACATTTTCAAGGATACAGCTGCAACACAACAACCCCATATTGAAAGAGAAGTCGTTTCCTGATCCATTTCTGCGCTAAAATGTAAATGTCAGCTTTCTGCTCTTAACCGGTGAATCGAAAAAAAAAGCTCATAAACTCCTGGTGTGAGACATTAAAAGGGGACTGATTTCTTTTGTTTATCTGGCTAAGTTGTCACGGTGGTTTAAAATGTAATTATTTCCAACTCATTTTTGCATAGAAACCTAATTATTCACTGAGATATAAATTAGATTCCACATTCATGGAGACCACGAACCCCCTAAACTCCTGCAGGATGCTATTCACTGGCGAGCCTCTTTCTCTCCCTGCTCCCCTTTTCTCTGCAAACCCATGAGATGGAGAGTAGCCACTGCAGCTGCTATTCACATCAACCAGATAATTGTTAATGAAAAGTCATTGCGTGGCATTATGTTGTCCACAGGATCATTGTTCATTTTCCCCATCGCCATTGAGATCTATATGGAGGTCCAGAGTGTTTCCTTTGAGTTTTGGTATTCAGGATCTGTTGCCTGGTAACTAATAAAGGGGCAAATCATCCACTGTATTGGCCAAGATGGGCTGCAGACTGGCCCTGCACAACAATGCAAGGTTTGTAAAAAGGCGTTGATACAAGTTAATGACGCTTGTTCAACAAAACATTAATGGACTTCTTCACGGTATAATATGGCATGGGATGCGATGTGAATGAGGGGGGGGGGACTTTAGCACTGCACTTTAACAAGTTTGTGTGTTTTTACTACTGGGAGGAGCTGCATACACACACACACACACACACACACACACACACCTTTTTCCCCCTCTTTGATGCACTTGCAGACTCATACTCATTCTAGAAATGTTGTTTTCCACTGAGAAGATTCAACTTCCAACTAACCAACCTCTGAAGAGAATAAACTTTCTTTTTTTTTAATCCCCTATTTAAATTTAATTTTCATGTTATTGAATAGGCCAGTGATTAATTGCCCATCAGCATGATTTGAAAAGGGAGTGAACAGTGGAGGGTAACCGCTGCACTATAAAGTAAAAAGGCGCCCAACACTGGAGAGAAAGAAGAGGCAAGTGAGAGGTGGGGCCCTGGGAGCTTTGCACATTTCTGAAATTCTTTTATTATTTTTTTTAATCTAACGTTTAAACAGTGAGTGATATTGCACCAGCCCCATTTGTTGCACCGGCTTTTTAACCGAAGCGGACAAAAAAAAAACTGCAGCCCTGTCACCCCGAGCAGAATAAAGGGAATCAAAGGATTTTTCCCTTAAATGGACTAATTTTCTCCTTGAATTATGAAAGTAATGGCTAGGTAACAGCCTGTGCTCAGTACCCGACGGCTTAATGCTTCCTAAATCCTTCCACGTGGCTCCACTAGTCCTGGCAATTAGGCCTCATTATAGCCTCATAAAGGATCTCATTTGTGGGATTACTTAATAGACAATGAAATTTTATCGTGCAGAATTATGGAAAAATAATATTAGAGCTCGCATGGTGTGATGAGGGCGCGCGCCACTCATCATTCCGCTTGGTTGCCCCCCCCCCCC